>PVHY01004663.1:0-91376 GCA_004024945.1 Uropsilus gracilis
CTTCCAAGAACACCCCTCCTGTGGGGACAGAGAGCTTCGCTCATGGGTGCTTTTTGTCCCATGAGTCCCCTATATCAGGTCAGCTCCCACAGTCAAAAGCAATTTAAGATCAGGAACAAGACACATGTTAGTGGTGACCTTTTCTGTTTAACTTCTGTTGCACACCTTGCCAAGTTGCAATGAAATAAAATAAAGGTAAAAGATGTATAGGAGTTGGAAAAATGAACAAAATTGTCCTATTTGCAGATGAGATTACATAGAACACAAAAAAAAGAATGTATATGTAAATAATTAGAATAAATTTTTCACTTGCTTCCTTGATAAAACTGTATTTCTATACATTGGCAACAAGCGATTAAAAAGTGGTAATTTGTGCATTTAAAGTGCAAGGAAAAGTAAAGTTCTTAAAAATAAATCAAGTCCTTTAAGAAGGAAGTTATGACCTACCAGCAAGGTTCGCCTGGTTCCGACAACACAGTCCCTCACCAGTGAAAGAACACTGCCACAGCAAAGAAAGAGACTAATGGACGTAACACAGACTAGCAAACAACAAAAAACGGGGTTTGAGAGAATGGAGGGGGCACCAGAGGGAGGAGGGAGGGGGAGGTATCCTAAAAATCATTTACTGAGGTTGTGATTTAATGAATAAAAATAACTAAATAGCTGGGCATGGTGGCACATGCCTGTAAGTGGCAGCCTAGGAAGCCACAGCGGGGACCAGGGATGGCAGTTCCAGTACCACTCGGGGCAACATAGGGAGACCCAGTTCCAAAAAATAACTGGGCATGGTGGCACGCTTTTGTAATCCCAGCTACCTGGGAAGCTGAGGATGGGGATTGCTTGAGTCCATGGTACCATTGGCAACATGAGCCTGTGGTTCCATGGGCAAAAATAGCAAGACCTTGTCTCAAAAAAAATAAAAATTAAAAAAAAATTTTTTTAAATAAATTTTAAAATAAAATTTTAAAAGGAAGTTATAAAGTATTAATTATTATTTAGTATTAGTTATTAATATGAAATACTAATCATACCTAATTTAAAAATTCAATGTTATTAGAGATATGAAACAGAATATGTAGAATTGGATAACAGCCTTGGTTTCAGGCAAACTCAAGGATCCTGGAAAATATGCATAGTAGATAAAGGGGGGTGAGGTATATGACACTGACCCCAAAGCTGTAGAAACTTATACATCACCAACTTTATGCAGGATTGCAGTACTGCAAGCAGAACCAATGAGCTAGTTCCTCCTCCTTCCCAATGCCCAGTGCTACTATTTTACAGGAAATTTGAAAGCAAGTTACTGATTGTTAGGAGTCCTGTGTGGGAAAGAATTGAGATGGAAGAGATTGATAGTGATCTAGATCTATGAGGCCAGTCCACAGAACGGGAGCCTGGACATGCTTCCCAGAATCCCCATTCTGTAGGCTGGCCTCACAGATCGCTATCAATCTCTTTCAACTCTTTTCTTCTTCTTTCCCACACATGACTCCTAACAGCTGTTATCAGGACACTTCACCCCTAAAGATGTCCACCTGCACCCCACTGAACCTCAGTTCTCCCACTTACCCTCAATGCCACTGTCACTGATAGGGTGTGCTACCCCCCCTCTGGGTGTCATTGTCTCCTGTTTAAGATTGCAGATTTCAAGGAAGGTTTGCTAAAATGTGAGAATGACCTTAGTTGGAATTTTCCTTCAAGGAGATGCAGGAGGGAGGAAGAAGTGAAACAGTTTTTTTCTTTGTGATGTAATGATTCAGGAGATGTTCCTGGAAGGTGGGAAAACAGAAAGGATATATAAAGAGGTTTGAAACAAGGGGAGAGGGACAGAAAAAAAGAAGGAAGATGGGAATGGAGATTGAGATTCAGGTTTGGTTTCGGCCATTTTGTAAGAGGGAGATATGAACCATGTGAGTTTGGCCATGTGGCCAAGGCCTGGGGCCTGCAGCCCTTGGCTGGCCCCAGGCTAGCCACATGTGTGCTAAGGGCAGGTAAGGAGTTTGCAGATTTGAACTCCATGTTGGAGTTAGTTTTGCTGAGTTTGACTTGTGTCTGGAAGAGGCCATGCAAGAGTTAGGCCTGAGAAGAAAGTGAACTTTGCTGGGTCCGGAATGGTGAAGTTTCTTCTACTCCTATACGACAAGAGACGGCATGGAGGAGCTGAAGCACGCCAAAGGAACATGCCAAAGAAAGATATCTTCAAACACGCAGATTGAACTCTGACTGACTGACATTGGTGAGATGATCAGGACTGAGAGACTGAGGTTTCTGGGCAATCTGGGAAAGGACTTTGGACAATGTTGAGAAAGGTTTTGACAATGTTAAAGTAATCTGAGTTTTACTTACATGCTTCTTTTGTAGTAATTAGGAAATCACTTTGTTAGAAATAAATTAGTCTGCACTATGATAGTCTTGCTTTGACTTGGAATTTTGGTTGAGAAGGCTGGGGATGGTGGAAAGAACCCACCAGTTTAAAAGAGGGTAAATTGAGACAAACTAGTGTAAAGTTTAAACTGTGTTTCTAAGTTTTTCTTTTCTGCAGTTTTTGGAGCTAGGAGCTGAGAAGCAGCTGGCTGGCTTTTGCATATCAGTGGTAAAGGTATTTTTTGTTTTTTGTGAGACTAGGTCCAGCTATTTTTGCCTGTGGAACTGCAGGTTCTCATTGCCTGTGGTACCACAGACTCAAGCAATCCCCAGCCTCAGCTTCCCAGGTAGCTGGGATGACAGGCACGCGCCACCACACCCAGCTATTTTTTTGGAACTAGGTCTTGCTACAGGCCCCAGGCGGGACCTAGTTCCAAAAAAATAGCTGAGCGTGGTGGCGTGCACCTGTTATCCCAGCTACCTGGGAAGCTGAGACTGGGGATTGCTTGAGTCTGTGGTACCGGGCAACAAGAGCCTGCGGTTCCACAGGCAAAAACAGGAAGACCTAGTCTCAAGAAGAAAAAAAAAAAAAAAAAGGTGAACAGTGAAAATGCTAATGAACAGTTTGTAGCCTGCTTCCTAGAGAGAGAAGTAGGCATAGGTGTGTCTAGATTCAGTTAAAGGCACTTGTTAATGTAACTGCTTGTAGCCTGCTTCATAGAGAGAAGCAGGCAGAGATAGGTGTTAAAGCCAAAGTCTTTTCCTTTTGCCCTGTTTCATCACCACTACAAAGCTAACAACTGTTCCCTGTTACCATCAATACACAGTGACATTCAAATCTCTAGGCTCTACCTCTTTAGAGCTCCCATTCCAATCATAGCAAATATGTTAAAAATCCACCGAGTATTGTTTTTCTGGGAAAAATTATTTTGCTCCAGGTAAACCATTTTTATAACCCATTTCTCAGCAAGCTTGGTACATGTTCTTTTTGAAGAGAAATAACCTAATTGTTTTCAAATAGAATTATCATTTTTATGAACATTAGCATTTTATCAATAATGTCAGTGTATTTTTTAGTTTGTAGACAAATCATGAAGGTTTCTTAATTTCATTTTATTTTCATATTTTGGGGTCAATCCTCATTTTGCTTAAAAACTTATAGGTCTTCCGAAAGCTCCTGGGTTGCAGCCCTAAAGTGGATAGGAACTGCAGGGGAGTGACAAGGGGGAAAAGGGGACTGGAGATGGGTGGGGGTCCCTGCTAGGGCACCCCAAACAGAACCAGCTTCCACCAGAAACCTCTCCTCAGACATAGCAGCCACTGCCCATGGCACAAGCACTGGGCTGAAGCCCAAAGTCCCTTCTGGGCAGGAAAGAAAGCATGGGAGATAAACACTGCTTCTGGCACTTCTGGTGGCCTCCGGCAAGTGAGGCTGCAGAAAACAGCCTTTCAGGTGCTGCCAGCTGCTGGGCTAGCTGAAGCCTCCCCCCAGAGCACCTGATCTGGAAGGGCCAGTGGGTTTTTGCTTGCTTGTTTCTGCAGTGAAAGGTATCTGAAATTCAAGGTCCCTAATTCAAATATATCCCTAACAGAGGCCAGTTCTAGGACATTCAGGGTTGAAGGTCACATAAGGCAGAATACAGTGGAAAGAGGTAAAGTCTATATTATTGACCGCTGGGTCAGTTGCAGAAGAACAAAGTTCCGCTTACATTTCTAAGAGGATTCCATCAGAGAGAACAATCTAATAACTGTCTGCAGGCATAAGAGGAGGAAGGCACCATTATGAGCTGGGGAAACTGAGGCTGAGGGTTGTGAACGGTTTAGTAGTGGGAAGTGCTTTCTGAGATGCAGCTTGCAGGCCTGGGCCTCACCTGCCATGGTGATCCGGGGCAAAAAAGAGGAACACAGTCTTTTAACTTTGTTGTCTTTTTTAAGTTAAGAGCTGCTGCTGGGCCGCTAGGCTCAGCAGAGTTAAGTGGTACGGCTGTGTCTCACCCTCACCGCACAGAATCCCCAAGGTGCACGTTCTCAAAGCCTCAGATTGCAGTTTCCACAGGAACTGCTCATTTCCACAAAGCATGACTCAGCTATCAGGAAAAGCCCTCAGAGCCAAACTGTGGGAGAATCAAGAGGAATGACTTAAAGGATATGAGGTTTTCCAACGGTAAACAGCCTCTTTGGGAAGGAGGGTGATTGTGCAGACAACATGTGCTATTCAAATGCTTGGATCCAGCTGGGCATGGTAATCCCAGCTACCTGGGATGCTGAGGCTGGGAATCACTTGAGTCCACTTTCGAGACAGCAACATAGTGAGACCTAGTCCCTAAAAAATGAATGAATATGAATGAATGCATGCATGCTAGGACCCAGAAACAAGAAACAGGATGAATAGCAGAATCAGGGGGCAGCAGGGTGCCTCCACACCCCCCACACCACTCCTCTGAATTGGGGGGGGGGGCCAAGGCCAGAAGCTCTGAAGCACCTGTCTCTGCTGGCTCTGCTAGTGACAAGGCACCTGCCTGTCCCCAGTCCTCACCCCCTTTTGACCTTACACCCTTCTCAGGAAAGGCTGGGAGCAGTGCAGGGCATAGTACGGGCTCACATTCACAACCACAAACTGCACTGACATCACCAAACAGGTCAGGCACACACAAGATAGACCTTTCAAGGATACAATGAAACAAAGAGTATTTTTAAGTAATCCTCTTATTAAGGTTCACTGAACAGTCCTAAGAGATGCTTCTGTTCACCCTCATGCACACATGTGCACACTCAAGCCTACTTTGCTGATATTTTTGACTGGAAAGAATGACATTAAATAGACTTCACTGTTTTAGAAACGTTGACTTAACACTCCTTCGTGAAAAAGCAAGACAGAGGGTTGTTTCCAAAGCCAGTTCATGCTGATTCTTGCATTTAACTCAAAGAAAAGGACTCACAAAGACCCATGGGCTCAACTAATAGAAACAAAGCATCAACCATAGTCTTATTAACCCCCATGCCTAGTTGTCAATTCAGTCCCACCTACCAGCTTTGCAAAGATTTTCCTGGAATTCATTTGCTAGATTTCCACTTCCCCAGCTGACTCTTGCACACTAACTGGCCTATTGCTTTTCTATTTTTGACAAATAGTTCCCCGTCTAGTTGCACATTTGCCAGTGATGCTATGCCAGGGTGACTTTTTTGCTTATAGTGGCAAAAGACTGAAAACCTAAGTGTGCATCCAGAGGGTGGTCCAAATAGATGACAGTCAGCTAATGAAGTCTAAGAAAGAACGATAACGTTTGTGTTTTATATTCAAATGCATCCAATATGTGGATAGAATCTGTAAATATACGTATTCTGCAAGAACTCAGCTCCAAAATGTTTTGGTGATACGTGAAAAAAGGATGCCACAAGGATGTCAGTGGCAGATCTTCACGCTCCTAAGGGTCTAGTCAGTCAGGTGTGTATAGAAACTACAATCTCACATGTGTAAATGTACCCTCCTCCTACCCACTCCCCACACGTCTCACCTCACTGTTTTCACCGTAAGCCTCATGAAGCCAACCCCAACCTGCAGTACTTGCCTCTGGTGCTCAGGCACCAGTTATCAATTGCATAAATGAAAAATCTATTAGCTAACTTTATAGTAAGGGCCTTTTTCCCCTACAAAGTTTCAACCCCAAATGTATTTTCTTTTCTTTTTTTTTGAGACTAGGTCTCGCTACTTTTGCCCATGGAACCGCAGGCTCACGTTGCCCGGGGTACCATGGACTCAAGCAATCCCCAGCCTCAGCTCCCCAGGTAGCTGGGATTACAGGCATGAGCCACCACGCCCAGCTATTTTTGGGGATTAGGTCTCGTTGTGTTGCCCTAGTGGGACTCATGATCCCTAGGCCCAGCCGCTTCATAGGTTGAAGCTTACAGGCAAGAACCACCATGCCCAGTTACCAAATGTATTTTCAAATAAATTTCCATTGGGTGAGTTTTTGTGTGTGTCTAATATGTTAAGGACTACTTGGAAGCCCAGGGGTAGAAGACAGTTTTGTCTTATTTTATACACAACTGTAGTGCATCATCTTGTTTGTAATGTCAATTGTGGCACAAGCATCAGGCTCTTAGTAGATTCTTTATGGGTTCTAGCAGTTACACAGGCACACCAGGCAGGGCAGGGCAGGGCTGGGGACGAGGGGGCTGGGAGGCAAGGGATACCCCTAAACCCTCAGGAGTCTTCACTCTCTGGACTCTTTGTTTCTAACTTTCTCTAGCACTCTCCCCTTCGTGCACGCTCTTGTGCTCTTGTGTTCCACGCTGGGCTGTTGCTGCCCTTTTATCCTTTCTCCCAGGCCCAGATAAGCCCACTCATGCATGCACACACCCACGGGGCCCACGAGTATATACAATCATGGGCGCAACACCACAGGTGCTGGTCATAGAGGCTGATGGAAGTAAAAGCCTGACCCACTCATTTACCCTCCAGCAACCAAGTAACCACGGGAAGGACACAAAACACAATTTCTTTATGGTAAAACTGGTTTATTGGACTTCAGGAGGGAAATGTTACAGTGACACTAGTCCACCACAAAGTCGTTAAACTTTAGTTTTGATTTCATGAGGAAGTGAAATCATATGCGCAATATGATATCCATAAAGCATTACCATTAACAGTTAACTAATTAAATTCTGGATGAGTTTCCTTTGGTGTTCTCAAATTAAGGCTTCTCCCAAAACATATCTTATGTTTTCCTTAAAAAATCAGAGTTAAGTTCACACAGAGGTAACAAAATGTGTGTTAAAAACAAGTGCTTGCTTGATAGTCACCATTTTGGAACTGATTTCTCAAGAGACAATGAAATGCTTTATAAACATTTAAGAGATCTAAAAGTTTATCCCCATTCAATGATAAGTATGTTCCTTTAGATAACATACATAGAAAAATTAAAACAAATCATTATAAATGAGCTACAAATACTTTAAAATTAATAAATATTAAAGTGAAAAAATAAGTAGTTTCCTAAAACTATAAAGGGTACTTAGTAATAATGTCTTATAAAAGAAATAATGCTAATTTAAGTTCATCAATAACATACTGAAAAAAACATAAATGTGCTTGGAAAAATCTGTAAACTTTCTTCCCCCACTGTAATGTGACATCCTTGTTGCCAATTGTAAGGGAAGTATGGGGCTCAATCTGTGTAGCTTCTTTATTAGTTCCAGCAGTTACAGACTCCCCAGGCAAGGCAAGCCAGGTGTGTGTGTGGGAGGGGGGGGTTTAGGACTGGGAGGTGGCCCCCCCACCCCCCGCCCCCCCCCGCCCCTGGGGATCTTCACACTTTCTCTGGGCTTCTCTCTGGCATTCTCTTATACTAATACTTGTGCTCAAGCACTCCTCTATATCCCCTCTCTCCCAGGCCCAGGTGAGCCCACTCACACATGCACACATTCAGTGGGCTGCACAATCATGGGGAGTGTGCAGTACCCCAGGTTCTGGGGATACAGGTCAATGGAGGAAAAGGTTTGGCCCTCCACCCATGTTAAAAATGTTTTGCAAATCAATAGCTTCCCTTCTTGGAATTCTGACTCCTAGAGCCATGCTATTTCACATCTGTCACTGTTTTCCTATAAAAATACACAAATCAGCATTAATTTATATAGTCACATAGTTTTCAATTCTAGCATAAGAGAAATGAATTCCTCTCCCTACACATGAATAAAGTCAACTTATTTTTCCTTAGCCTGATATTTATTTTAGAGACTAGGTCTCACTATGTTGCCCAGGGTAGTCCCAAACCCATGGACTCAAGTGATCCCTAGTCTCAGCCACCCAAGTAGCTGGGATTAAGGGCACGTGCCACCACACCTGGTTTTACCTAATATTTAGAGCAGAATAACTATGTCCTATAATTATTATTTTCAGCTAGTTCATTCACTAGCGTTATCACAGTTACATAATTCAATTAACCAGTTAGGACCACCATAATGATTAAAGAAAATCCTAAATTAGATTTGCCTTCTTATTTAACTGGTTTCCCAACTTCCGAAAATATTGTAATGACAATCACCTTTTGGCTTAAAATTTCCTCTAAAATCAAGAACAGCAATCTGTCTGAATCAGCGAATGTGGACGGTTTAGTTCAAGTTCATGGCTTTTACTCCATCCCTGTAAAAGCTCTCTGTGCAATCTGACTGTTCCCCATGTGCAAACTCTGAAATTCAAAATATTAGTATTTAGGAAAAAAAACTTCTAGAAATAGTCTTTTCATCACTCAGGGACAGACAAGATATTGTCTAATGTCTAATTTATTTTCCATGTGGAAGAGGAAGAGACTGTTGTGACCATAAAGTTTTAAGAAAGAATGTGCCATGACATAATACAGTCACAGAGACAAACGTAGACATCAAGTGATCAGAGGGATGTCCCAGAGCTACAATCCAGATGGAAGATGACTCATTAACTCAGCCTTGACCAGTAACATGGAGGGGATGTTGGGGAGTACAGGAGAGGCTATGCCAGTAATGGCCTGAAGTCGTGAGAGGTTGACAGGCCTCTTGGGTACACAGGAGCCTTGCTTACCTATTTTGGCCCTTGACAACTCCTCAACTGCTCACAATTAGTTCTCCACTGTTTAAAGATATCAAAATAAAGCATAAAGCACCTTGTTATGTCAATTTATTTGCATTAAAACCTGACTTACTCTTGCACATAAAATTTAGTTTAAAAAAAATTCAAATCACTGTTTTACAAAACAATATAGACCTGAATGATAATGCTTAGAAAGATCAAGCAACTGGCACTGTTAGAAAAGTCATTTTTTAAGGACTGAGAACCAGGAACACTCTCCTCCCACTGGAATTAAAGTCCTGGCTCACATATGTACCCATAATACAGCCATTAGGCACAGATTTCATCATGCCCTCATTTGAAGTCTCTTTCACTGGGTCCCCAAAGGTGTTCTTATTCATCCTACCTTTGCTTAATTTCAACCTCACCTGCAAACCAATGTTTTCCTTGTCACAGTGACAAGCCTGATTAGATACAAAATACAAATGTGAGCAATGATAAACAGCAAAGTGTCAGGATGATCCATTACATGAGATTAAATCTTATGATGTATCATTGTCATACTTTAAAAAAGATTTCTTTAGTCAACATTACATCCTATAATGAAGACTTATTTAGCACCAGCATGTCATTGCAGGCTTGGGTCCAGGCTTCAGGATAATTCCATTATCAGGGGGTTGACTAAGCATTAATGGTTTGTGGCTCTTAAGCTTATGAGCCAAGGTCATAAATATAGCCTCCACGTGGTCATTATCATTGGGATTTTTAGCAGAGGTTTCAAACAAAGGCATACTGTGTGTATCAGCAAATTTCTGTGCCAAGTCTGTAGGTACCTGAATGGCACTTCTCAGGTCACATTTATTTCCAACAAGGATCCGTGGAATATCATTGGTTAGCAAGTGTTGCTTGCACTCTTCTATCCAAGATGGCAGGCTCTGAAAACTCGCCATGTTGGTCATGTCATACACAAAGACGACAGCGTGAACGTTTCTGTAGTAGTGCTGCACCATGCTCTTTCTGAATCGCTCTTGTCCTGCTGTGTCCCACAACTGGATCTGAGAAAGAAAGAAAATTATACATTAAAAAAAAAAAATGTTATCAAGCCTTGCATGTGCCTTGGTACTTCTTCACATATAACTTCACTCCTGTCCATAATCCCCTTCAAGTACACAATCAATGTACAGTGCTAATAGAGGGGTCAGATATGTGACATTTGTCTAGTTACCTAACAATCAATGCGAACATTGGAACAAATATCTCCATTTAGCATTTAAGTTTCAGTAAACCAAGTTTCTCTGGGTAAAATTATACCTCAAAAAATAACTTTGATCACTAATATATGATAAAGGGAAAACAAACAAAAGGCCAGGAGAAAAAGTCAAAACAAGCTAACAACCAAACTAAAGTACACAACTGGAGGTGGTGGGATGTGTGGGAATGGTCAGGGATTGGAGGTGGTGGGTGAACCCTGGGAAATACAAAGATGTGAAATACAGATATAAATACATTATTTTTTTTAAAAATCATAAGGCTGGGCACAGTGGCATGTGCCTTTAATTGCAGCTTACCAAGTGCAAGGCCAAGACTAGGAACTGCTTGAGTCACATTTCAAGACCCGCCTGGGGTAACACAGCGAGATCTAGTCTCAAAAAACAGCTGGGTGTGGTGGTGCATGCCTGTAATCCTAGCTACCTGGGAGGCAGAGGCTGGGCATCACTTGAGTCTGTAGTACCCCGCACAATATGAGCCTGTGGTTCCCTGGGCAACAAAGTGAGACTTAGTCTCAAAAAATAAATAAATAAATAAATAAAAATAAAAATTTTAAATAATCATAAAAATTTTTTTAAAAGGAAAAAAATAACTTTCAAATGTTCAAAGAAAAATGATAAATTGTATTTAAAGAAACCTTATGCCTACTTCCTGTAAATCAGGTAACTCCATGCTCTTCCCTACCTCTCACTAGTCTAATTCAAGAGTAAACTTAGGACAGCTGAGGGCCAGGAGGTTTAGCCCTACGCCATCACAGACATATACACGCACGGTAAGGCCTTTGAAAACCTTAAGAGACTAGCAAATACTTATCTACCTTAAACAGCTCTATGGAGAAAACTATTTCCATATTGCTAATGGAGACATGGGGAAATGACAGCTGAAGCTAAACCTCAGTGTTATTGCTTCCTTAAAGTCTTGAATTGTCCTACTTTTGTTTACATTTAAGGAGGGACTTGATCACAGCGGAAAAGATTAGTATATTTGATAAATAACATTTAGCTGAAAGATTTGTATATTTGTAGATATTCTTAGCAGAGACTGCAAGTCAAAAGTGGTGATTTCTCATAAAACAATACAAAAGTAGCAGAAAACTGAGTTTAAAGCTAAAGAGCTATTCTGACTAGAAGAATAATAGGCACCCATTATTAGTTAACTAACTGAATTGAGTGGTGCTAGCACCAGCACAGTTCATGAAAATGTCATTGTCTAATCATTTTTGATGATGAGACATTTAAAGACATAAACAAGCCTATTACTCAATAATCTACATAATATTAAGCTAGTAGTAAGCAGTAAGGCAAAAGCGCTCAGAACGAGGCAGTATATACTAAATGTCAACTAGGAGAAAATGAATGCACGAACAGGTTTTTAAAATGCAGCTAGAGAGAGGAAACATCCTCTTGCACACTATCTAAAATTTTATCAGTTCAGAATTTTTTTTTTTTTTAGACTAGGTCTTGCTATTTTTGCCCATGGAACCTCAGGCTCTCGTTGCCCAGGATACCACAGACTCAAGCAATCCCCAGCCTCAGCTTCCCAGGTAGCTGGGATTACAGGCGCATGCCACAACGCCCAGCTATTTTTCTGGAACTAGGTCTCGCTACGGGCCCCAGGCGGGACTCGAACCGCGATCCCTAGCCCCGGCCGCTTCATAGGCTGAAGGTTACAAGCACGAGCCACCGTGCCCGGCCCTATCAGTTCAGATTTTTTCATTTGTTTTTAGTTGCTCTTTTTAGCCCTAATTCTTCATTTTCTTTCTTCTCAATTAACAGAAAACTAATTTTTCCCCCAGTAGAAATATAACACATTCTCCAAACTTGACTTCTCCAACTGTCCTGAAACAAGGGGAGACCAAGGGATACAGTCACAGTCAGTGCTCTGTGAACCAGCTTCTTAGTGGGGTTTCCAGGGAACGGTGACTTGTATTCTTAAAAAGGCAGAGGCCTGGCAGGTGCCTTCACCTCCCACTCCGGCTGCACTTGAGGGCCAGGCCTCAGTCCCAAGGTTCAGCAGGTGTCTCCTGAGTACAGGACTGAGACAGTCAGTCCGAGAGTGGTGGATGCAGCCCCACACAACCTGCAATCCTGTCCTTGGGTGGTTTCCCATGGAGTGCCACCCACTGCCCCCCCCCCAACCACCTCTCAAGAGAAAGAAAACCTCCATGCTCAACCACCACAGCAGCTGGTACCTTCTAAGATGCTTCACCACAGGCAGCATCTGGAGGCCTACATCCCGACAGACATGTGCACTCAAGAAACACAGGCCTGCCATTTTTCGAGACCACATCACAAAGTGAGTCATTAGAAAAGACCCACTTCGTGACGTGAGCACATAACCGGCAGGTGGGCTGCACAGAGTTGGAAGCGTGGAAGTCATCAGCTTACAGGACACATGTCCAGTTCTAAGACAGGCCCAAAGAGGCCCAAAGCAGAGACAGCACACACAGCGGCTGCTGAGAGCTGGGAGATTGGAGGGAGACGCTTCATGAGTGAGGGGCTTCACGTGGCAGGGGTGGACATACTCTGAGAGGAGATAGAAGGGGTGGGGATGGCATGTTATGAACATCCTAATGGTCACTGTTGTTTCACAATAGCTAAATTCGTATTATTTGAATTTCACTCTAATAAATTAGAAAAAAAAAATTAAAGTCTTGACCTATGACCCAGCAATTCCACTCCTATTATGGATCCTGGAAGAGCAGAAACCCACATTCCCATGAAAACATAACGATAGATGTTCAGGGCAACCTTTTTCATAAGAACCAAAAGGTGGAAACACTCAAATACCTCAAATATCAAGTGACAAACAGATAAACAAAATGGATATCCACCTGATGGAACGTTATTTGACCAGGAAAAGGTATGAAGCACTGCTCCAAACTACAACGTGCATGGATCCTGAAAACATATACTCATTTGGAAAGTTAAGCCAGGTATCAAAAACTATCATTTCACAGACAAAGCACGAGTTAGGTTTTAAACACGGCATAAAGTAAAAGGACACAGAGAGGAAATATACCAAGACACTAACAATGGCTGTCTTCCAGGCCACTCCCCTGTATGACTACTATTCTCTGTGTCCCATTTAAAAACATGTATTTCTTTTATAGAAACAGACTCAACTTTAGGTCAACACTGACTGACCCACTAAACTCCTCCTTCCCTCAAACCTGCTCAAAACTCTCTTTTCTAATCCCATCACACCCTCCAGAAAACAAGAGTGTGAGACACTAATGTGTCACACCTGACCACTGAGCATTAAAGTAATAGCACATCAGGGAGGCGACGAGGAAGCCGCGTTGCACTCCAGGATGGCTACCCGGGGCAGCAGGCATGGACGCCTGGGTGCTGAGGGTACAGCTGCGCGGGAGGCTGCTCCTCTATGTGGGCATATCACCTCCGTTGGGCACTCTGTCCCTGACCTGTGCTCCAAACCTCATCCTCCTCTCCATGACACCTTCCCTGCGCTGCACCCCACGTTCCCACCCATGGAGCAGCCGTTTCATCTGAACAGACCCTCTCTGCAAGTGACTGAAACAAACTTTTCAGATCCCCTCAAAGTTCAGCATCCCAGACTCCAGTAATGCCACCAACCCACAGTCACCGTGGTCTCTGCTCACCCAAAGTCAGTTACTAAAGCCTCAGCTTTCTCGACAAGGGCCTCCTTAGGTCACCTCTTCCTTTCCAATAGCTCCCCCATCACCCCCATTCTGGGCTCCCTGGAGCAGCTGGTCAGTGACCTCCCTGGCTCTATACACCCAGCCCTGATTTCCAGGGTACCTGGATGGGGAACTGGGCATGGGCACAGGCAACTGAAATGCTAGACATGCCCGGCCTGAGAAGGATGGGTCAAAACCAAAGCAAGGAGGCGGGCCCCAAAGTGATGGAGGAAGACCTGGGCACCAACAAGCCCAGAGGCCACTGCAGAGGAAGCCCATGGAGGAGGAGGGTGGGGAGCTGCTGGAGAGCTGAGTAAGGAAGACAAACAGGCAGGGCACAGTGTGGTGGGGGGCATCCCAGGTACGGTGAAGTAGGGAATGTAAGAGGACCCATAGGGAGCAACACCCAGCTACTGAATGACACCCTGGAAGGATATTGGTGGGGAAGGGCCGGAAGGTGGCCCAGAGCAAGGTCAAGGTGGCCCTTCTTGACAATCAGCAGGGGGACTGACTTCCAAGGTGCCCTGCTATGTGGGCTAGCGTGCACAGGAGCTGCCCTGAGCACAGGCTGCAAGGAACCCAGAGGTATCCAACTACATGCCAGTTTCAAGAGAAAGAGATGACTTGGGGTTTTGAAAAAAGGATGAAAAAGGGATGGCAGGAGGAGCAGGACGGGGTCTTGAGAATGAGGAGGGTGACAGCAGGAACAGGAAGATGCCCGAGGAGCCACGGGAGAGGACACTGGAGTGGGGAAGACAAGGCAGTGCAGACCACTAAGGCAAGAGTGTCTCTGAGAGCTTTGTCAGAGGACAGAGGGATGTAGAGCCCTGGAAGAGGGAAGTGAGGTTTGACCTTCCTGGAAGTGCTGGCTGCAGTCCAGGGGCCACTAAGGAGAGAAGCAGGTCAAGAGGCAGGCGCAGCCGGTGCCCACCAGTGCCTGGACCTCAAAGACGCCACCGTACACACAAGGCAGAGCCAGAGGCCTTAGCTTTGTTCTTCCAAATCTTCACAAATGTCACCAACACTTTCTCCTCCCTTGCCACTTGCCACCAGAACCCAGTTTGCAGCGGGCCCCTCGTGTACACAGAGTTAAACCCCACACCAGCCTAACGCTGCACAATTGCCCCAATTTTCAGACAAAAAAACAGACTTGGAAAGATTAGGGAACCTGCCTACAGACTAGAGTCACCACCTGCCTCAGCTTGCTGGGCCTGAGGAAGCTTTGGGATAGGGGGTGCCAGTTCAAAAACTGGGGCTTTCTTGGTTAAAGAACCCACCCTAGTCTAGGCACAGTGGCTCGTGCCTGTAAGCTTCAGCCTATGAAGCGGCCGGAGCTAGGGATCGCAGTTTGAGTGCTGCCTGGGCCCCGTAGCGAGACCTAGTTCCAAAAAAAATAGCTGGGCGTGGTGGGCGCGCGCCTGTAATTCCAGCTACCTGGGAAGCTGAGGCTGGGGATTGCTTGAGTCTGTGGTACCCCAGGCAACGAGAGCCTGCAGTTCCACAGGCAAAAACAGCGAGACCTACTCTCAAAAAAAAAGCCACCCTAGCACCCGCCTAAGCACCACTGCCAGAGCAGAGGCTGCAGGCCCAGCAAGCTGGAGGTCAGTGGGACTCCAAAGCCCCCACTTTCTAACAGAACTCCTGCTCCTCCCAATAAAACCCCCCTTCTCAACCTCACAAGGTCTGCTCACCCCCTTCCCACAGGATGCAGGGTCCAACCTAACTCTGAAGCCCCTTCTCTTCCTACCTTTCCCTTTGCAGGGTATACAAATCTCTCCAAACTTCCTAAAACAGTGCATTCGAAGGGTCACTCCTAGGACTGCAAGAGGTACAATAAAGGTAAAAGCCAAAAGGCAAAAAAGGACCTGAAGAAAATTGATTTCTTTTCAACCCCTTTACTCCTGACCATCACTAGCAGTAACATCCCTTTAGGCATAAGGGGTGTGCAATGGTTGGGTAACTGACAAATACACTGTTCCTGACCTGAGGATGTGGCCGTTGGAAGGAAGCAACCAGGGTTCCCCATCCCCACAACCCCCAGTGGGGGAACTCAGGCAATGATGAACACTCTAATTAAAAGCAAGAAAGCAGCAGGCAGGGCAGTTCCAGCAGCGACTTCTGTTTAAGAGTTTGCACCAGCAGCTGGTGGGGTTTAGTGGTTTTTCCTTACAGAAAAAGTAAAAGCATCTCTCAGAGCACATCCTCAGGGGTCTGTCGGGTCAGGGATGCTCCCTGGTGAATGTCTGGGCTCCAACCCCCCTCCAAGCTGCAGTCCTTGTCTTGGTTTGACCCACTAGCTTCTCCACTCCTACCGTGGCCCCCATCTCAGGAGCCACTAAGAAGAATTAAAGAAATTAGGGGCGCCAAGAGATGTGCTTCTCTCAAGGCAGGTGGAAATGATCGCGTCTAGGCTGGTTCCAGAAGAAAAGAGGTGTCTCTAAAATAACTCACACCGTGTCATACAGAAACCACAGCAGCCAGGCTGCAGGCAGAGCACCTGAGCACTTCCTCCCAGACAGAGGCTGCACTTCCACAATCCCTGCCAGCAAGCGCTCAGATGAATGCTTATGAAACTGTTGGTTCAAGAGTCTGAGCTTGAGAATGGCCACGGTCTTGCTTTCTCTTTCTTCGTGGACGCCCAGGCTGAGCCCCCGTGAGTGAGTCGTAGGGTGGCTCCTGCACGGGGCTACTCAGTATGGTCTGCAGACCAGCTGCCTCTGCACTACCTGTGGCCTGGCCAAACCAGAATCTGCATGAAAAAAACAAAAATAAAAACAAGACTCCCAGGTAATCGCAACACCTGCAAGCCGGGGAGGCACGGCCTTCGAAGTTGGCAGTGTGCAAATTCTTCCAGTCTCCTCACAGGCGAGAGGCCAGGCGGGGCTCCCACCCCGCCCTGGGCCAGCGATCACCCCGTCGCGGGCGTGGACCGGTCACCCGGAGCGCCCCGACGGTGCCCACCCGCTCACCTTGATGCGCTCCCCATCAATCTCCACCGCTCGCTCGCGGAAATCCACCCCGATCGTAGCCTCCGTGCGGTCGGGGAAGCGGCCGGCGCAGAAGCGGTAGGTCAGGCATGTCTTGCCCACATTGGAGTCGCCGATCACGATAATCTTGAAAATGCGGGAGCGAGCCGGCGGCAGAGATCCCGAAGCCCCGGCGGCGGCTCCGCTGGCCGTGAGGCTGGCCTCGAGCGACGACTCCATGTCCGAAGCCATTCTCCGGACCCGCCCCGGAATGAGGCGGAGGAGCAGCGACGCAGGCGGGCAGGGAGGTGACGCCACCACCGCCGGCCAGTGCGCCCAGCTGGCCCGCTCCGCAGCGCTACGTCGCGGAGCCACCGCCCTCCGATGCCGCAGTGCGCGTGCGCACCTCCGACCACGCCCCGGGCCCGTTCCCGACCTCTCAGGTCCCGCCCCCGACCCCTATGGTCCCGCCCCCGCAACTTAGGCCCCGCCCCAACAGGTGAGGCGCCTACCGCCCAGCGCTACGAGCCTCAGCCAGTCGGGCCCCACCCAGCGTCCCTCGGGCCGCGCGCGGCTACCTGGGAAGGCGCGGGGCTGATGGGGCTTACATGGCGGCGCGCAGGCCTGCCCGCTGAGCGCTCCCGGCCCGACTCCCTTGGCAGGCCCGGCTCCGCCACGTCCGAAGCCCCAGCCCTCGGGAGGAAACCGTGCCGTCACTATCGGGGCGGGCAGACTCGAAAGGAAGCCGGGAAGGAAGTAGGCGGTCTCTCCAAGAGGGCCGCCGGTCCGCCGTTGACCGGGGCCCGGCCCCTATGAGGGGTCATCGGCTCGACACCGCCACCCACGAGTAGACCGGGTTTCCAGGGAGCTGACGCAGGAGGCGCTCCTGGCCTGCGGGGCCGCCTCGGTGCCCAGAATTTCACTAGGCGCCCCGTAGGTCTTGTGGGGTCCACCCGGACCCCAGACCTCGTGAGGCTGGTGCCCGGGAAGCCGAGGAGGTCACACGTGGAGCCCTGGGGGCATTGAGCCCGGGAGTTGTTACCAGACCACCCCCCTGGTGATTATAAAAGCTTGCGATATAATCCTTTTTTATTATACCGAGCGATGACTGTGTTGTAACCCGTATTTATTATACCGAGTGCACGCTCACGTTTCATTGCAAACTACCAAAGGAAAATATCGGAGACTAACCAGCCTTAAAAGAGTCTTCTCCGATTGCCCGGAGGAACCCCCTCCTCCAGAGAAAAGCTGCCCTATGTTAACAGGTCCCAACTAACCTTGCTTTGTGCGAAAAGTTGTTTTGCAATGAAAAGACATTTTTTTCCTGTTTGAGCAGATGGTTGTGCCGTTGGAAAGTCCCAAGGAGAAAGAGGGGAGGACATAACAGGTGTTAAATAGTGTGAGGGAGCAAGAGAACACAAAAGGGGATAAGCGCCTGATTCCAGTAGATAAATTGAAAATTTAGTCAGAACTGAGCACCAGAGTTAATAGGAGTCTGCAAGAGCTTTAATATATCATCATTTCCATCGGGGTAGAAAAACTTCATATGGCCAGTAATACACCAAAGCCGGTTAGCCAGGGTGGGAAAGTTCATTCACCTGGTTGAATGCCAATTGCATTTTTTTTTAGTTTTCTATTATAGGAACTGGAATATAGTCTGGAAAATCCTATATGTTTTATCTGTGAGGTTATTTCCATGAAGATGAATCATCCCAGAAACTATTAGAGAGCCTTGGAATATAATCTCTATAATCTGCTCCACTTACCCCATTCAAAGGAGAGGATCTGAAGGATTTAAGTACACTTTACCTAGAACACTTTACCACAAGGTCTCATTCAAAAAAGAAGAAAAGTCAAGGAGCTTCACTGAAAAAAAAGAATGTACCACCCCAAAACTAGACATCAGAGAAGTACTAAAGGCGCTATAATAAAGCAACAACAATACAAATAAAATAGATACCTTGATGGAGAATAAAATTTCTCATCAGAATGAATTTGAGATCATACTATCCGGTGAATCATAAAACTAGTCTGTCATACACTAATCTCAGCAGAAACTGTACATAATAGAAACAACCTGAACAAAACACAAGGGAAGATGTCAAAAAATAAAAAAGACAAACTAGAAAAAGAACAGTGGCAATAAGCACCTATGTGTCAATAATTATCTTAAATGTAAGCGCTTTGAATTTAAAAAGGTCGAAGTTTAAGTAGATTTCAAAAGTCTGACCTGCTGTTGACAGGAAACTCATCTTCCTCACAAAGACAAGCACAAGCTTAAAGGCTGGAAGACAGTCTGACAAGCAAATAATCAAAATTAAGTTACGTGAAAACCCAAGAAAGGCAGCATCATTTTGGGTCTCTCAAACTTGAACTAGGTGGCTTATTTGAACACATTTGAAATATTTTTTGTGGTCATGTTCCATCCTTTTAAATACAATTTCTCCACCCCCTACCTACTAAGCACTCATCACCTTTACACATTTATTTTGTGTAGTATTTTCTCTCAGTAGAATGTCAAGAACTTGAAAACATCTTTCACTGCTTATTTCCAGAACCCAGAATAGGGCACACTGTAAGCACAGATCAATATTTATACAATGACAATGTACAAAAAATGAGAATATTAAAACTATTGAGTGAATTCAATAATGAGGTCAATTACAAAATCAATAATCTTAAATATTTTTATATATATATCAATCAACAAAGCCATCAGAAAAACAGGAAAAGATTGTTTATTAATAGCAATAGAAGATAAATGATAAAATGACATTCAGTTTTTCTGACATTTTAGAATGCTGTTCGTAGATGGAATAGCATAATAAAAAGAAACCAATTACCCTCAGACAACACACATATTTGGCACAATATCAATCAAAGCCTCCCTGAAATTTTTAGAGGTGAAGGAGTGGTTTTTGACAAAAGTATTATAACATTTCATCAGGAAGAATGAAAGCTTTAAAAGAACCAATTAAGTTCTGAAGGAAAGCTCTGAGAAGAGCTCTTACTCTATGAGACACCAAGACAGGAAAAGATGTGGAGGTATATGAAAATCTTTTAAACTAAAAGTGCACATCCTCAGTCCAGACAGTTCACGTCTGGAAATTATCCTGAGATAAATTACATAACATGGGCAATCATTTTATTGAAGCCTTGTCTACACTATCAAAACAATGGAAACAATCAGTGTTTGACAGTTGGTCCTTAAACACCTGTGGGTTGCGGAGCCTTTAAGAAGGACGCTATAAGGGCACAGTGGCTCGTGCCTGTAAACTTCAACTTATGAAGCAGCAGGGGCTAGGGATCGCGGTTCGAGTCCCACCTGGGGCCTGTAGCAAGATCTAGTTCCAAAAAAATAGCTGGGTGTGGTGGCACGCGCCTGTAATCCCAACTACCTGGGAAGCTGAGGCTGGGGATTGCTTGAGTCTGTGGTACCCCCGGCAACGAGAGCCTGCGGTTCCACGGGCAAAAATAGCGAGACCTAGTCTCAAAAAAAAAAAGAAAAAGAAAAAGAAAAAAAAGAAGGACGCTATAGAGCTACATTCATTTCTCTGGAAGGTGTTCTCATTCACTTTTGTCTAATGGTAACCCATTTTTGTAAAAATAACAAAGGACTACATGCAAGGTTATACACCAAAGTGTTCACAGCTCTTCCCTTGGGTTAAGAACTGTGAATGGTGAAAGTTTGTGTACTGAAAACACAATTCCTGAGTTGGGACGTTTGCTGAACTCTTCACTGCTGCCACCTGGTGGCTTTGACCTTTTCTAATTTAATTTTAACAAGATATAATTATGAAGAAATCCGCAGTGGTCGTTTAGTTCTATTCATTATTTTATACCCGAGGAAATATAAGGCAAAAAGTTTAAGCCACACGGTTAAACTCACACTTAGTGAGCCTTGTTAATACTAAGCACTAATTCTTTTTGCTAAGTACTTTTTGTAGATTGCCTCATACTTACAAGGAACTTTAATGTAGGTCCTTTGTGGACTCAATCATCCCCATTTAATGAGGATTATCAGAAAAAAGATGTGGTTTACCCACATTTGCACAGCAGGGAGAGAGCCAGGCATTCTGCCATCACTCTCCAGCTCCCGTATCTCCTCCCTATGTGCCTTTGTCTCTGAATAGCCCTCCTCCATACCATGATACTACACTGCTTCCTTCGGTGTTTTTGGTGCCAACTCTTAGTTTATACACAGTGCTATATTCCTCGAAGCAGAAGAAAGTATAAACATTTACTGAGAAAAATATAAGTAAAATTACATTACTCCCCACTCCCTGTATAAATTTTGCTCTAGCAGAAGCACTGAATTGCTCCAGGGTGCAGGTGCTTGGAAACCTTCTCTCAGGAAGCTGGTGTTACATACAGGTCTACCCTGTTCCCATTATACCCATCCTGTGCACCCCTCACCTTATCACTGCCCGGAGCTTCAAATAACTATATGCCGTTTTCAAGAACTTCCCCTCTCCTAGCTCTTGCCAAAAAGCCCAGAGAAAATAGTCTCCAGATTTGAATCTCTGTAACTTTGTTACAAAGTTAATCAAAAGTTTAACATTTACATTTAGTGTAAGTGCTTATAAGTGCAACAGACAAATATCTTAAAAGTGAAATTAGAAATGTGAAATAACTAATGCCCTTAGCATCTGAAGTCCTTGAAAATCTCTCAGACTTTCATAATTGCTCCCCAAATGAACACATAGCTTTGAATCATGCTGCTAAGGCTGCTTTTTCTTAAATATCAGTTTGCTTCAAGATAAATCTTTCCATTTGTGCTAGTATTATAAAAAAATATTTTCTTTTATAGCTAGTAAAAAGTCACATATTTAGATCACATATTAGTTATATTGAGTAAATGATTAAATTTCATTTAAAATTTTCCCCACTTCTAAAATTAAGGGTCATAGTATCACCAAAAGTGATGAAGAAAAAGAATTACTTGAGATAACACGTAAAACTGGGACAGGAATACATTCAGCAAATAGACATTTTCTTTTGTTGCACTTGTGCTATGCACTCAGCCAAATACTCTTCATGCACCTGAGCTACAATTTCTTGGGGGAATTTAAGCAATGGTGTAGTTCCCTCTGTTGGTGTGCTCCCCCCAGACTTGTCATCTCTCGTTTACTCAGCATCCTCTATAAACAAATAACCCTCTGCTCTCTCCAGTTGTTTCCCTCACAGCACTTTCCATGCTTTAGTGTTGTCAAATGCACGCATACATAGATGTTTATAGAATTCCCATCCCAAGTGCACATCTTCTGAAGATGCATTTTAACTCAGTGCTCACCTCTAGAACAGTACCTGGCATGCACCAGGTGTTCAAACATGATTGTTCTTTTGTTTGTTTGTTTGTTTGGAGACTAGGTCTCATTATTTTTGCTTGTGGAACCACAGACTCACGTTGCCTGGGGTTCCACAGACTCAAGCGATCCCCAGCCTCAGTTTCCCAGGTAGCTGGGATTACAGGCGCGTGCCACCACGCCCAGCTATTTTTTGGGACTAGGTCTCACTACATGTCCCTGGTGGAACTTGAACCGCGATCCCTAGCCCCGGCCACAGCTTCCTAGGCTGCCGCTTACAGGCATGCACCACCATGCCCGGCCTGCAAACATGATTATTGAGTAGAGAAAAACCTTTGATTCCTGCCACTGAGGCAGCAAGATCGCCTGCTTCTGTGGCTGTCCTATGCCTTCCCCTTTAGCAGTAGAGGTGAATTCTCCTCTGAGCTCCTGCCTCCCTGTGTCCCTCAATGGCCTTGGCCTGGCCTTTACATGTAACTCTCTGGGTGCAGACGTCTTTCCCCCAACAGTCATGTCTCTTGCATCTTTAATATCTAAAGGAAAGTCTCTACCCACGTCTCCTGTCAGCCATCCATGTCTCTCCCGCTCACCAAGGCAGCGATCCATCTCTCTACTGCTCACCAAGTCCAAATTCTCAAAATTCTTTTTTACCCTCTCTGTATTGCTTCACCTTTTCTCATTCTGCTTTCTCTAAAACGCCTGTGGAGCAGATCACTCTTACTCATGGATGCTTTCATGGTGTGTGTGATGTGGTAACATGATTATGACCTCAGACCCTGAAAACAGTGCTGGAAGCCATGTTCTAGAATAAACCAAGAAGCAGAAACCACTTGTTCCTGTTTCCATCATTTTCTTTTCCAAATGTTTCTAAGACCTGATTCACTGTTTCTCCCCTTCCCTAGCTGCCACACTTCCCGTCCCTGTCTTTTACTTGATGGATCTCAGTTCTGATCTATTTTATTCTGATTCTATGAATTCTCCCTTAGTAGTCTTACCCATGTCAGGAGCTTCAGCTGCCACCCACACCCACCCGGCCAGCCCAGTCCCCTCTGCTGCACTCAAGCTTGTGAGACAGAGAGCTGCTGGGCCCCCCCTTGATTCCCTACACCAGCCTCAAAATAAAAATGACATCCTCCTTTTCCCAAGCATGTCCTTCCTTCCTCAGTGTTACTTATTTTAATGGGTGTTACTGTTGGTACTGAAAATAAACAAGAGATAGGCCTTAGAGAAAGGAACACCTTTATCTATTCTCTTCCATCTCTGGCATGCTAAAGATGGTTTCAGTAAGTCTTTTACATGTGACAGCATCCTAGGTATGTCCCACCAGAGAGACATTTCCCTGAAAGATAAAGATATTTACCCCCACAGTGTTTCTCTGCGAGGTAATGAATTCCCCATCCTCCTACCCCACATACCAAATGAATCTGGTGTTTTCCTTCCTTACTGCCACACTGTAACCATTCCTTTACCATGGGATTTAGGGGGCTTGGAATGTCTAATAAACTGCTCAGTACATGTTCACTAAGTGCCAATATATGACTTGAGTCCATCTCTGTCTTGGATAGTCTCAATCTCTCTGTCCATTCATTTTCCCACCCATGGCTTCCAACATGTTACCTCATCCACCAGGTTAGCTGTGGGTGTTGTCCTTGGTTCTCCTTCGGTTCCTAGCTGGGCCTTGGGAAGCTGCCATGGAGACTCCTCTGGCCGGAATCCCTCTCGCTGCCACTGCTTCTCTCAGCACCTCTCAATGTGGAAAACACTACTTCTCCACAAGATGTGAAGTAGACTCCCATATAATACCCCATGGTTCCCATCCCTAAAAAGCCCCTGACCTGGGCCAGGCACGGTGGTGCGCACCTTTAATCCCAGCCTAGGAAGGGAGGCAGAGACTAAGAATCTCTTGATTCCCCGGGTTCAAGACCCGCCCGGGGCAACATAGCAAGACCTAGTCTCAAAAAATAGCTGGATGTGGTGGCGCGAGCCAGTAATCCCAGCTACCTGAGAGGCTAAGGCTGGGAATCGCTTGAGTCCGTGGTACCCCAGGCAATGTGAGTCTGCGGTTCCCCAGACAACATAGTGAGACCTAGTCTCAGAAGAAGAAAAAAAGTCCCTGACCTGTTTTCTCTTACTCTGACTGAGAAAATGCCAAGAGGCTGTCGACTAGCGTGGGCCAGCTATTCACTCGTGAGCCAACCACTGATAACCAGACAGACACTTGAGAGTGTAGCCGCCATGAAACCCACTGTGAGTCAGAGAAGGAACTGCCTCCCACAGGCAGAGTTAACTGCTGGAGGTGCAGATGCCACTCTGTCACACCCAACCTCATCTGTCTGAAATAACTCTTGTCCCAAAGGACTTTGGGGGCTCTCCCCTGCTCTAATAGTTCCTCAAAACAGAATTTTGTGTCGTTCCATAGTCACATGGGTTTATTCATTCAGAATCCTGTGGTGCTGTTCATCTGAGGTTTGAAGACCTCACCATTTCTGAGTTACTTAATGGAGAAACAAAAGAGTGTTATCTAAACGGACTTGAAAACAACAGTAAAGAGACTAGTTTTGTAAAGACTCAGTTTCAAATGAATTGCTTGGAAATGTTCACAGGACCTAACCAATGAATTCCCCTCACCAGCACCAAATTCAAAACTAAGAAACAATAAAGGAAGTGGCACCTGGGCATGGTAGAAATGGCACACATGTGTGGACGCTGAGCCCTGCAGACGTGGAGAGGCTGCAAGGGATGTTCCACAGCATCCCATCCAGACTGTCGGCTCCCAGGCCCCTGCAAGTGCTGGGTGCCTGGGGATGGGGGTAGGGGGTTTCCTGAGTGTTGAGATGCCTGGACCAGGCTCACACTACCCACATCATTTCTAATGCTCCGTGATTTGCTTGGCTTTTCAGCAAATGCTTTGTGCTGTATCTGACTTTTGAAAGCCCATGAGCATAGACTTGGCAGCTGTTAGGCTGCAGGTAAGGTTCCCATAATCCAAAACAGAAATGGAAAGAACCTGTGGCCTTTCCTGAGCATGACTGGGTTTTATCCTGGTGGTTGAGCCACCTTCTGACCAAGGCCTTGTTCAAAGTGACCCATCTCTGGGGCTGCAACCCTTCTTGAGGTAACCAAACACCTTTAAGCGGCCTTTCATTTATTCAGCAGCTCGTGTGACTCGATCCCCAGAATCTATCCCCATAGATAAACATTTAAAACCTGAACCTGGGTTCAGCAGCACCTCAGGACCCAAGCCAGTTATGGGTGGAATCAACCCAAGCCGGTTATGGCTGCAGCAGCTGGTCCTGCGGGCTGCCATGTGCCCACAGGGCCTGTGATTGGCCCTGTAAAGTTGGTAGCAGCAGAGTCACGAGCCACCCCCAGCAGGCTGTGTAAGCAGTTAGGGCAAAGAGCTGAATTTCTGGGAAGGTCAAACAGCTGTGTATTAAAATGCCAGAGGTGCTTCACAGAGAAAACGAGGAATCCCAGCACTTTGGAAGAGAATAGGAACTGCATAGTGAAGGAGATGCTGGGGGAGGGAAAGAGCAAAAGCTTGGGTGGAAAGCCTGGTGTGTGGGTCAGCTTGGCAGGGAGTTCTGACTTGGAAAATTGTGGGATATCAGATCATGAAGGTAAAACAAAGCTAGATTCTGCTTTTTTTTTTTTGAGACTAGGTTTTGGGCCAGACATGGTGGTGCATGCCTGTAGGTGGCAGCCTAGGAAGCCATAACCAGGGCCAGGGAACGCAGTTCGAGTCCGGCCAGGGGAACGTAGCGAGACCTAGTCCCCAAAAAAATAGCTGGGCGTGGTGGCATGCACCTGTAATCCCAGCTACCTGGGAAACTGAGGCTGGGGATTGCTTGGGTCTGTGGTACCCCAGGCAACGAGAGCCTGCGGTTCCACAGGCAAAAATAGCGAGACCTAGTCTCAAAAAAAAAAAAAGAAAAAAAAAAGCGAATAGGTCTTGCTATGTTGCCAGGGTTGTCTCGAACCTGCAGACTCAAGTGATCCCCAGCCTCAGCCTCCCAGGTAACTAGGATTACAGGCACACATCACCACACCCAGATAGATTCTGCTTGTTGCAAATAAAGTCAGATTGTGTGCAACTATGAAGATTTGTTTTATGTTAGAGGAATGACTTCTTTGTCTTAGAGACTCTTGTGTTATGACTCATGGGCTGCTCAGCAAGATGCCAAGACTCTAACTGAAGTTCAAGGCAGCAGGTTTATTGCCAAGAAGCTGGTGCACCAGGGTCCCCAAGCTAAGATAGTGAGAGACACCGAGCAGTTTCTGTTACAACTTTTTAAAGGATAAAACCACCACCTACCCCTATTATGAAGCAAGCAAGCAGGTGGAGGACATGTTCCCATAACAATGGATTTTCAACAATGCTGGTATCCATAATCCATCAGAAGGACAAAGACGGTTGTTCGGAACAACCAGGAATAAGGGAAGGCAGAAACGGGATGTGGACCAGTCAGCCATGGCAGGTGCTTTCCACTGAGGGCAGGGAGAGTGCAGTGGTTTCAAAATGGAGGTTTTAAACAAAATGGAGTTGGGCATGGTGGTGTGCCCCTGTAATCCCAGTGCTGGGAGGCTGAGGCCAGGGATTACTTGAGTCCACGTGTTCAAGACTACCCTGGACAACATAGCAAGACCTAGTCTCTAAAAAAAAAAAAAAGAATTACTTTGGTGAGTCTGTTTCCAACACCTTGTCATATCAAAAGCACTTGTCCTGGGGGGGGAGGGGTAGTCTCATGGTACAATCCTCTCATGTTTAATGTGAGCATGTGTGTGTGAAGCTGACATGTGCATCTGAGTGTTCAGTAGAGACTACCTTTGGGATCTTAGTGGAATTCTCAACCAGGGTACTTAGGATGTTCGTTTTGGGTTGGTAGATTGAGTCACTTAGACCACAAGTATTTGCTGATACTATCTATGTACAATGGGTGAACATCTTGGGGAATTTAAAGGCAAATCAATGATTTCTGTCCTTAAAGAGTTGGAAACTGTATAAAAATAAGAGAAATATTCAAGAAAGCTTAAGATGACACTACATATAAAAATGACTAAAATGTGAACTGTGTTATGAAAGATCAGAGACTGAAGAAATTACATTCAGCTGAGAAAATCCTTAAAGAATGGGCTGAACCTCTTCCATTAGTCATAGAGGCAAGAATATTTCCTGAAGGATGATAAGGGTGAGAAAGGCTTGGCATGGGAAAGTGGGAAAGTGTGTGTGCAGAGCTGTGAGTGACCCAGCTCTTGGTTTCATTATTCACAGGTGAGTGGAAGGCACATCTCCAACTATTCAGCTGTGACATGCTAACCCTCCACGTGGGGATAGCCTCGTGCAGTTTTGGCAGCGGGCGTTTGGCCTTCAAGGTAAATGCTCTCGACAAGTAGCCAGTATGGTCTGCACAGTTAGAAAAGTGCACCCTGAATTCCACCAACAATGGTGAAGAAGCACACAGGCATTCTGTCATAGGGAGCACTACTATTTTGGTCAAGAAGGTTCATTGAAATATTTGAGACAGCTGGGTGCGGTGATGTAAGCCTTTAATCCCAGTCTTGGGAGGTTGAGGTTAGGGATCACTGGAGTCCACAGGACTACCACAGGAAACATAGCAAGACATAGTCTCTCTAAAAAAAAAAAAAAAAAAAAAGTTTGAGACAGAAACCCCAGTGCTTCCTAACCATTTCTTCTGCTAACAGAAAGTTCACACGCAAATCTTCCAGAGCTCTAAAGGCACACTGCCACAGTCGAGAGAGCCACTGACAGCTGCACAGCTCAGGACTTTGACTGAAACCAGACCCAAAAAGTCAATTCTGTGTGACCTCACCTTTATAAGACTGTAGAACGCAAACTAACCTGTCGATATCAAAAGCTGGAGTGGAGGGCTAGGAGGGATGAGAACAGCATCAGGAAGCTTGGGGGGCCGGAGGGAACGCTGGTGGTGGTGGTGGTGGCTTCTCGGGTGTGCACTTCTATCAGTGCTTGAGACTTAAATATAGAGGGTTTATTCTGTGTCATTCAAATCCTCATAAAACTATTTTAAAAATACCTTTCCCTTCAAGGACTATTAGCTGCTTCTTTTAGACTATGTTGTTTCTGATGAACACAAAGTTTTACAAATATCAGTCTCTGATTCTGTGTGAAATTGTTTATTAGGGAATAAAGAAGGGGGAATCATGACATTCAGAGTATTGCCAGATAAGTGTGCCATATCTTGAGCAACGATATAAAAGCAGGTTATTCATGGAGAGAGAGTCTTCTGTCACCCATAAGTCACCTTTTGCCGTGTAGTAGGGCTTGGGATGTCGAGGGGGGGGTGTAGGCCAGTCCTCTCGGTCTCATTCTGCTCAGCTGGGCGGGACTCTTGGTCATCGCATCCTAATGTTGACGAAGACCCTTACAGGAGGCCCTGGTGTTTACTGAAACCTTTTGGTCATGTCCAGTTCTTCTTTGACATTGCTGTTCAGGTTGTATACAGAAGGCGCCAATCATATTCCCTTCCAAGGGTGGCCACACGCTGCCAGGTCGCCCTCCACCCACTTCCACCTGCAGGACTGTGACACCTCAAGCACAGCGAAGATGAAGTAACTCCCCTCCCCTGCCCTCGGGAGAGGCTGTGAGAAGTGAGCAGCCACTCACCACCGTTCGGTGACATGTGGGTGCTGTGGGGATAGCGCACCAGTTCTGAGGAGGGCAGGTGCGGTTGGAGGCTAAGACAAAGTTCACCAAAAATATGAGGTTCATTCTCCAAGCACTGGGGCATTTCCGGAGGATCTTTAAGTCAAAGAATGGAGCTATTGGACTTGTATCTTAAAAACAACGTTCTGGTTGCCATAGGGAGAACAGATTCAAGGAGGTAAGATTAGAGGCAGGGGGACTAGTTAGAGCTGATCCAAATACTTAGGCCAAACACGATGCTAGGAAACTAGGCTGTAAACATGGAAACAGAGCGAAGTGGGTGAATCTGAAAGAGCTTGCAGGTCCAAGAAATGCGACTTGCTAAAAGCTGTGGAGAAATGCAGAAGGAAAACCATACAGACCACACCCAACAGTCTGACAGCTGATTGTAGGGTGATGTCTAGCGGGTGGGCCACCCCTGATGCCATGAGGGAGAGGGGCACACAGTTCAGGTACTGTGCAGACTCACAACAGACCCATGTGTGGAACGAGGAAGATGAGCAGAGAAACCAAGGATGCACCAAGGAAGCAACCTGTTCTCATCCCACCTCCTGCAGGCAGAATGCCTGTGGGGGTTCCCTTGAGCCCCCCAAACTCCCATACACACATGGATGAAAGCAGTCCTCATTGTCCTGAATAAGCTGATGTTCATCTCTCCCATTCACCTGAGGACTGTAGCCACCACAATACGGTCATCACTGGATTCTTAGGACTTAGCGTCATGCCTGGAAGATCATCTTTAGACTTTCTGGAATAGTTTATGGTGGGAAATGCACTGAGTCCTTTCTGTGCTTTCTACATGAGGGCTGTTGTAAGGCCCCTGATGTGTTAAGGCTCATTGCCCTAGAAGTGGCTTGGGTGATGTCTGAGTCACGGCTTCCCCTCTATACCACATGCTCTTCAAAGGATGAAATTGTAATAAAATCAGGACAAAAGGTCACTTGTCTCTCATGGGAAGAACCGAGGACTGAGCCTCAAGCTACAGCCTGTAGCCTTGTAGAGAAAGGGCCGTGCAACAGCCAGCAGCTGCTTGCCTTTACCAGAGGCTGTGCCAGCGTGAAATGGTAAGAGATACTAAAGCCACATGGCCATGGCCCGCTGAGTGTGTTCTAAACATTAGAGATAAGCAATATTGGGGGAAATGCAGTTTAGGAAATGCCCTTTTTCCATCCCAGCAGTTCTGAAGAAGATCTGAATAGCACAAGTCACTCAAGTTTGGCAACAGCTCTTTAGGTGAACAGGATGCCGGGCTCATCAGTGATCCTTATCTGTCTTGAATGGTAAACTTGGGCTCAGGTTTTCACTCTAGCATCTACAGTTTCGTGACCTTGAGCACCCAGCTGCTAACACGGGAGGACCAGTGGCTCCCACCTGGCATGGTAGCTGGGCATGCTCACAAGACAGCATCTGCATCTAGCCATAAGCTATGCCTGCATATGAGCACAGTGGAAATTGCAACTAGTGTTTTAGATACTACTGGGGTTTCCTTTCCTACTGGAAAAAAAAAAATCACCCATTCTGACCCTCCTGCTTTTCATTTTCTTGCCACCCTTTCTGAAAGTACTGACCTTTTGGGAGACTATAGCAACAAAACAGCATTTACTTCCACAGAAGAGTTTCCCTGCTTTGCATGAGTGTTCTCCAGTACATCTGCCCACCCACATTTTCAGGGGGGAATAAAAAATATGCTTTTAACTTTAAAAACTATGCCATGTAAACCCAAAATTACAAAATAATCTTATGCTATGCCACATTCATCTCAAACATGATTTTTTAAAGAAATAAAAACCATAGGCCACCTAAGCGCCCTTCCCTTCTCTAGAAAGAACCATTGTCTGGAATTTCCTGTTTATAATTCCCAAGTTGTTACTGTCAAAAAAAGAATACAAACTATTCCCTGAACATGCCGACTCCATGGACTGCAGTAGACAACAGGATCATCAGGTAGGATACTATCTAAGCAGAAAAGATCCTCTTGCAAACCCTAATATTTACACTAAGTGCTTACCATGTGTCTGCTCATGATCACCTCACATGCTTACCTGATCCGACTAGAAATTTCAGTATCTTGTCCGAGGGACCTGAGTCAAAATGGAAGCCTCGTCCTGTACGACCAGTACACTTACGAGTACAGTGAACTAGTGCACCGAAGGGAGTGCTGCTACTGGAACCTGCACAGCTACCAGGCCCCCAGACATCACTGAGGCAGAAAATAAGACCCCCCCGAAGTCAGGTCTGCATGGGTTGGGGGGAGGTAAGAGGATGTCCATAAACCCAAGTGGTAAGAAACAGTATGGACACAAGAAGACACACTTAATAAAAACTCTTTTAACAGGTTAAGAACCAGAAAGCTGAAGGCTGGCATATGAAACTAATCAAGGACGTGGTTTTCCATGGTAGGTTTCCCTTTGGATTGCTGGGGTCGTTTTTGAAAAACAAAAGCAGAAAGACCAGTGCCCTGGCTGACTTCAGATGGGTTAAAAAGAATTTCACAGGTGGGCCTCCACACTGAGGTTTGCATTTAAGTAATATCCCTAGTAAACGCTCAGGCTTCAGTTTATGACTGAATTGCCTGCCGAGTGGATCAGCGTGGACCACAGCTATCAGACATGAGACAGGCTATATGCCAAATGTTTACAAAGAGCCTTTGCAAATCCCTGGCATCTCCAGTCTAGAAATGATTACAGAGGGAGCCAGTGAAGCCAGGTGTGGTGGCATGTGCCTGTAATCCTGGTTACCTGGGAGGCTGAGGCTGGGGATCACTTGAGTTTTGTGGGTTTGAGACAACCCTGGGCAACACAACGAGACCTAGCCTCTTTTAAAAAATAGCCAGGCCAGGCATGGTGGCACATGCCTGTAAGCAGCAATCTAGGAAGCTGAAGCTGGAACAGGATCATGGTTTGAGTCCTGCTTGGGGCAACGTTGCGAGACCTAGTCCCCAAAAAATAGTTGGGTATGGTGGCGTGCGCCTGTAATCCCAGCTACCTGGGAAGCTGAGGCTGGGTATTGCTTGAGTCTGTAGGCAACAAGAGCCTGTGGTTCCTCGGGCAAAAATAGCAAGACCTAGTCTCAAAAGAAAAGAAAAAAAAGAAAAAACCACCTTCTAGGTCAGTGACAAGTATCACCAGAACCCTCAGGCTGAAAACATAGTGACTATCTTTGCAGTCATTTGCATCATTGCAGACAAGATGTTAGCTAGGTGGCTGCTGCTAAAACATGAGGATCAGATTAACTGCCCACTGATGCCAGTGTTGGGCAACTGAGAAAAGTTAAGAGGGCTGTTCCCCAGCCACAGCCATTCCAATCACCAACTATGGCGGAGGGGTGAGGGGGTTAGACAAAATCAAATATGAGGAATTCATTTCACATAAATAAAATATACTGGAACCTGTGGTATTTTGCAAAATTCCCTGTAGACCAACCGAGAGGGACAAGGGGGAGATGAATGAAATACTCAAAATCAACAGAAAAGGAAAAAAAAATTTGTGAGTCTTGGTAAGTGACCTGAAAGTTAATAGTACTTTATTGCTATTTTCTACAATCTGTAGGGCAATATTAATATTCACAGCAAATTTAACAAGGATTTGAATACTATGCACTGTCCTAGTCACTATACCTTTATGCCAAAATGTACGCACTGTAAACCCTTAAGATTTCATACATCACAAAAGATATGGATTTACATGAGCCCAAACCAAAGCACTGATCATTTAACTTTATATTGTAATCAGACATTTAAAAAAAAAAAAAAACACTACTAGGCGAGTGGAAAATGCTGTGTGAAACGGGATGTGTGAAAGAACATGTAGGCTCTGGAGAGAAGACTTTTAAATTATAAAAATCTCACAAGTGGAAAGCAGTTGTCCTATTCTTAGGTTCCCCACAACCAGTGAACTGCAGGAATACAGCAAACCGCACAAATACAGTCCCCCGCCAGCGGCACACACCGGTGAGGCCCAGCTTGCCGGCAGGTCGCCTCCCTCCTGCGTCCACAAAGAGAAGAACTAGCACTTAGCATAAGCTCCACAGTTTAGAGCTTTGAGGGAAGCATCTGGGAAACAGGCTTGCTACCTACTTCTTTAAAAGGCCTTTTCGTTATTAAAGATCTTCACCACCAGTAGCTACTTGAAGGCAAGTAGGTAGTACGAGAGGTGGTAGCTCACGACTTGTGAAGAAATTACCAGAATTAGAAAGAACTTAAGAGAAACCCGCCTGGCCCGTTCCTCGCTCAGCGGTGGCAAGGTGTCAAGCTCTAGCCACGGGATCAGTCCTCCCATCAGAGCCAACAGAGGCCAGTTCTCTCAGAGCCCAAGTGTGAGGAAACAGGAGGTGACTGGAAAAACGGCCAGAGTCGGGTGGAGGGGCTCCGTGTGCCGCACAACTAGCTAGAAAAGGCAAGTATATCCGCTGAGAGCAGCCAACAGTCCAGAAATCTTCACTCACACGCTGTTTCTAAATGAGAAGATAATTTGTACTTATTGAAGTCAAGCTGGACTCAGAAACAGGAAAGATCTTCATGTCGCAGGTTAAGAAAATTTCCATCAATTCATCACCATAGGTTTTATTTTCTCCAGTTATGAAGAACTGACCCTTGTATGGCATAACACAAATCTTTAAAATAGACACAAAGGTTTGATACTAAAAAAAAAAAAAAAAAAGGAAAAAGCAGACAACGGTCTTACTGTAAGACTGCAGCCGTCTGCGCCTCTGCTCTCAGCCACCAGGCAGTCCACTGTATGTAGCGGCCAACGCACCACTCTACTGCGTTCGGCGATGGCAGAGCATCCGCTGCAGATGGCTTCACCAGGCGCTCCTCATCATAGTACCTCTCTCTCTGCTCAATCCCAAGGCGGCACTGCTTCGAAGGTAAGGGGTCAATAGGTTGGGCGTCTTCAAGGTGCTCCCCTTTCCTTCTGTTCACTTTTTGCCCTGCTGTAGGGTGGGTGCCCGGAAGGGCAGAAGAGCACAGAAAGCACGCCAGGCATTCTGCTACTGGACCGAGACCTCCACATGCTCCTCCAGCAGCTCCTGCCCCGCCAGCACGGTCCTCGGCATCCCACTCACAGGATGCAGGTTGAAAGGTCCAAGGGCCATTCAAGAGAGGAACCTATCCCGAAAATGTTTTAGTACTTCTTTCGTGGTGAGATTTCCAGCCATATTTGAACAAAATTTAAAGTTTCAGCTCCCCGGGGTGCAACACAGTGGTTTTGACTCAGGTTTCAGTGGTGCAGGCGCCAGCCCGCGGCCTCAAGACCTTGCCTGTAACCGAAGAGGTGGAGCCTGAGCTAGCACAGGAAGACAAGCTTTAAGCCGAAAGGTTGGTGCTTCTTCTACCATCTCAATGGGTAATTTCCCATTTAAGGCTGGCAGCCTAGTACAAGTACACATTGTACGTTGTATGAAAATCCAACACTTCACTTTTTACCTTCTTCCACACAGATGCAACTGACACATTCCTAGAGTGTGCAAAAGAAACTTCCCTCAGCTTCTCATATCCTACCTGAATGCAGACTACACTTCTCTGGCCTCTTCTTACCATCACAGCTTTCACACCGCTCTGGTGACAAACTCGGGGAGCACCAACAGCACTGTGGGAAACGAGAGCCTGACAAGACCCACGGCGGAGCTGCTTGCCAACACCGACTACTGCGAGTTATTCCAGTGCATGTACAACATGGAATAATGCTGAAAACATACGGCTCTCTGAGGAAGAAGTGAACTGACCTAGTCAGAGTCTTGTTTTTAAATGAGAAATGACAAGAATAGTAAATATAAAGAAAAACAAAAAAAACTTTACTTTCCTATGTTAATACAGGTCAAGGGACCCTTTCTTCTCAAAAGGGTTGATAACACCAGTTCTTAGTAATAAACATAAGGCACTTGTTTAAATTACAATATCACTGCATTTTCTCCCAATTCTTTTTTTCTAACCCTGTTCCCTACCCCACCTCCAACCCCCACCCTCGGAATCATTTGGAATTAATAGAGTGAATGAGGCAAATGTGAGATGATCCAATTAATGCTACTCAGAGCAATCTAGTACAGTACAGTGCTGTAGGGTGATGTCTGGACACAAAATGAACCCTGTCAAGGTCCTCTGACACCAGACAATGTATCCACTATCAAGTGAACCTGAAAGAAAATAAAATATTTATTCAATAGTTCCAGAAAATTGGGTTGGAATACAATGTACACGTCAGGAATTTAGCTCCTCGTAGGTGGCATCTGCATCAAGAATTCTGAGTACTTATGCATATTCATTCTAAGACAATCTACATCATTTGAACATTGTCAAGACAAATATATGAATTGCAATTCAATATACAGTAGAGTTTAAACATAATTCACACATATACCCCTATTATATGGCTGTACCTCCTCCAAACACATCCGTTAGCGGCAGAGGCAGCACTAGTGTTCTTCCAAACAGCGAGAACTTCCGTTGAAGTTTTTAAAGGATTTATTTTGCCATCTGTTAAGATGTTCCTGAGACAGGGCCAGTTAACAGAACACAGCGAAGCACTGGAGTTCTACCTGAACTTCTCTTCACCTCACTGAACACTCAGACTGGGAGGTGGATCGCAGCTCCCATACTCTGGTTGAGCTTAAGCATGACTGTTTAGTCGCTAACAGAACTACTCTGGTCTGAAAATTCCCTTGAGAATACACTTTCCATAAACTAAAAGTACCACAGAAAAGCCAATCATATATACAACTGATTGATTTTACTTGATCAGATCTTGCAACTGCAACAAGAATATTGAGCATGAGGCTAGTCGTCAACATAAAGTCAAGTATCTTAAGGCTCATTTTCTCACTTAAAATAGTTTTCCATTTCCCTCTCAAATGTCAATTACAGTCATAGCAACTACTGCCACCCTAGCTACTCAGTGATGTCCTCCCATGGGTCCAGCTCCACACTGGCACCATTAACCCCTGACACCAGGCCTTGGCTGTTCAAAGCAATGCCCGTCTGGACTAACCTCACAGCCATCACTCTGCCTCTGGCTCACAACCTCTGTATCCACCTGTGTTTTTTCACAGAAGCCCAACACAGATCAGTTGAAATATTCACACCACTGTTTTTCAAAACAATTTATTGCGTCATATTTGGTACCTTATGTTTGACAACAAAAAGGAAATTACATCTGTAACTGCAGGAAAAAGAAGCTGGTCTGTTATTGAAAAAAAAAAAAAAAAAAAAAAAACTTGGGCCCTTTAAAAATTACAAAGTCTTGGGCTTGCCTGAAACAACTGAGCAAGAAATATATTCTTAGAAATGTAGGGCTTCAAGTATTACAAACCTGTGACACTGTGGAAAAATTCCAGAGGTATCTAAACTGCAGCACTTTTTTTCTGCATATCGTGAACAAGGCCTGCTGAGGTTTTAACTATTAGTCTCTTGATCAGTCCTAGAATGGGAGTCAGGAGTTCTGCTCTGTAACTTCAAGCCATAGTAGATTTTCTTTTTTCACTTTTGGGTGAAAAAAATTCATGCTTGCTAATTAGTTGGTGCCACATCACAGTGCATTTGGTTCTTGCATTACAGTTTTAACAAGTTTGGCTGAAACAATGCTGAAAGGTTTGCATTGTTAGATTTTAGTTCTTCAAGTTTTAGTTTAAAATTGAGATTGTTCCAACTGGTTCCTTCGGTTAAAAACTGTGGTACAAGAACACCAAACTGATCATGTACAGTGAATTTTGGAAACACAAGCATATCAAATACCCTCTAGGTTTCTTATAATTCTGCTTGGTATCTAAATGTCCCAGCTTCTACAACATCAAGTGTCTGTTGTAGGTTCTCTGTATATAGTGATTCACATTGCATACTTCCTATGGTCAGAATCAACCCCGTAACAAAATCAGTCAGATGCTAAAGCCCCACCAACTCTTTGTGCTCAGTGAAAGAATCCAGTGCTAAAACAGCATTTCTGCTGTCTGAGATATAGTAAAATCTCACAAGACAAATTTAAAGTAATATTTCTGCCACACACCTGCTTTGTTAGCTGTAACAGCCTCCAGATTTTATATAAATTAGTTTAAAAACATGGGTGGGTAGGTAGGAATAGGATACTGTATCTTTTTTAACCCCTCAATTTTAGCAGCTTTTAATTTTTTTAAGAAACTGAACCTATATCCTGTAATATGTTAGATATTTTATATATACTTTTTCAGCAGGATAAAAAAAACGTAAAACACTATTTGAAGGCAAGAACATTTACTCTTCTCATTCTGTGTAAGTTAGAGCAATGCAGCAGGTGCGTGACAAAAATATTATACACTAGATATGGTCCAAAGTCATTCCATTTGCTTGTTTAATGGTGTTCAAATTTCATTGGCCAGTTCCTCAGTTTCTGCAGAACTATCTCCATTAACTGTGATCTTCATATCCTCTTCATATCCAGGAGGCATGAAAGCCAGCGCATAAGGGAAAAGCTTATGACAATTTGCTCTATAAACTTCAGCAGCTTCTTTACAGTCTCCTAGGCTGCCATCACACAAGGCTCCTAAAACCTCCATACACGTCTAAACAAAGAGAAAAGACCGGGTTATATATCATATCAAAAATAATTTTTATGGCGAATTTACCAGACATTTCATTAACAGATTTCCAAAGTAAGAGGTAAATACACATATTTAAGACATCCAAAAACATTTAGTTCCAAATATACAGTCCATCAGAAACCTTCCAGAAGTGCATAGCCATTCAAACACAACAGATATGTGAATGGGGTTAGGACTAAAGAGGCTAGCCAGGGGGGAGGGAAAGACCTCACCTCACACACCCCCTAACATGGCCCTGTGCATGAAGGTCAAAGGTTTGCATGCCAAAGAGAAAAACTGAACTTAAATCTTTTAATTGTTTTTAGAGGCTTGGAGCAGTTTCATCCAAATCCCTAAGTAGGTCCTGCTGCTTATATTTTAAAATAATTCATCTTGACTTTTATTTCTCATGTTTTAAATTTTTTCATCTACCAGGAACATATTTTCCAGAAATGTAATAAATATATTCTGACAGATTCATCTGTCTAATCTCATTCATTACCAACAAATAAATATAAGCTTTTCGTATTTGAAGATATTTCTTTCATTTACTTTTAAAGAAATATATGTCTTTCAGCGAGTGCTTTTATATCTGCTCAAATATCACATGAAGTAGTTGTTCTTTCTCTCACTGTAAACTAGAAACTGTACCTTGCAAATTATCCATTATTATCTCCCTTTATTTAGTACTGTATTTTCAATTAACCTCTGCTAACCACATTTTAAATGTCACTGAGACCACTGCTGGCTCAAAAATACAGACAGGAATTGAAAGCTAAAACAAACAATGGAATGTATGTATCATTTTACTTAAATATACTTCTAAAAAAAATTATTCTAAGTAACAAGTGTGAAACTAAGGTACTGAGTGCTGAGTTCCCTGTTGTGTATGTGTGCATATATCTAGTCCTAAAGAGAGTTCAATGCATTTCTGATATGGAATCATAATGGCTTGAAGAATGTGTACGTAACTAAAATAACAACAAAAATTACTCTGAAAATTATTCTCTTGGTGAAAAGAGAAAACAAAGTTGTCAGGTTCCCTTACAGAAAAATTATGAAAAACTCTTTACCTGGAGGTTTCTGTTGGTGAGGGATTCATCAAGTGTTGTTGCCAACTCTATAGCTCGCTTCTGACTAGAAGTATCTAAATAATATACCATTTTGGCAGCTAAATGAGAAGGAAAAAGGAAATTTGTTTTTGGGTTATGGTAAAACCAGCATCTTCTCTTCAATCAAATGTAAAAACTTGAAACAATGTCATTTTAAAAACAGAGGGCAGATCAGAAACAGCTTAGCTAACCACTATGAAGAAATACAAACATCTTTTGTTGGTGGTGGAGCCATGATTACATTTCCTTTCTCAAAAGTGAGACTCACGGGCCGGCATGGTGGCTCGTGCCTGTAAGCTTCAGCCTATGAAGCGGCCAGGGCTAGGGATCGCGGTTTGAGTCCCACCTGGGGCCCATAGCAAGACCCAGTACCAAAAAATTAGCTGGGCATGGTAGCGTACGCCTGTAATCCCAGCTACCTGGGAAGCTGAGGCTGGGGATTGCTTGAGTCTGTGGTACCCAGGGCAATGAAAGTCTGCGGTTCCACAGGCAAAAATAGCGAGACCTATTCTCGAAAGAAAAAAAAAAAGTGAGAATCACCTGGAGTTAGAGACAACTGACTGTGTACATGGGAGAGGCTGTCAGCAGAAATAACCCAACTTTAATGGTATAAGCCTAAAGGCTGACTTCAAAATTCCACAGACGGCACCCCACACTGCAGGACATCCTTCTGAGCAGCCATCAGAAGCACCCCTGCACCACCACCTGCACGAGGCCAGGACACCCCAGACCCTTTCCTGCCTGTGAGATCATTTCAGAAGCATAGTGTTTTCAAGCTCGGTATCTCACACAACAGGAGAAATAGAAGCTGGTGAACATATCTTAAAATGAATTTTAATTCTTAAAATTTAATTTAATTCTTAAAAATAAAAAGAATTTAATTCTTAAAGTTCTTAAAAAAACAATTCTTAAAATGAATTTTAAGAAAACACTGATGGGAGACAGACAGAAAAATTAAAAGAAAGCTCTCCATATGTAACACAGCTATACCTAATTACACTTGTTTCGATGTAATGTCCATGCTGAACATTCGAGAATGATTGGCTGATTATTATTCACATCAATAATTTTGTCTAAGAAATGTAAGATTTTTATAGGAAGTATACTTAAATTGCTTTCATGGGATTAAAATGTAGTACATCCCAATATTCTCTTTTATCCTGAAAATGTGTGATTTCTCACAGATCCATTAAAATCAAAACAAGCTGTTTAGAAGTCTGAGGTTAGGACAAAATAAAGTGATTACCTGATAATCTGTGTGGCAATGAATCAGAATTCCTTTTCAGAAAGGTTTCATTAAAATTCTTTGGATTCGTTGCTCCAAAAAGACGATTCATTTCTTGTTTTAATACTGTTCTAACTGTATCAGGTAAATCCTTACTTTCACACACTGCTAACAAATTAAAAACATTCTATGAGAACTATATTCCATTAGTGCTATACTCTAATAGTGTGCAGTTAAAAAATACTTATGATGACAATTATATAGAAAGACTGGGCAAACCTATGGATATGAACATTTACTATGGAGAGCTTACCTATCCAGATTTAAAGAATATATTACAGGAAATAATCTCATTTTCTAAAGGCACTCGTCCAGAAAACATCAAAAGCAAGGTGACAAAAGCTGTTATGCCGCTCTAAACCCCTAGGGGCTGCCCTCCCCAACTTTAAAAGGTGTCAGTAAAGCAGGAGCTTGAAGGACCCTACGTGGTAAATAATACAGCAAATCATTCTGGTAGCAGAATGCCCGCCACACCTCCACCTTTCTCCATACCCAAGGAAGGCATTTCAGTTGCTGCATACTTTTAAAAAAAAAACATTGACTTTACTGACTTTAATTTTAGAGGTCATGTGACTTGAGCTACCATTATACAATAAACTGTGATTTATTGTAAATAAACGATTTATTGTTTACACAATAAACTGCGATTTAGTGTGTAAATAAACACAAAAGTATTTTCTGTAATAAATGCACTATAGTCATCCTACTTCCACCCACGCCTTGGCAGCTGGAAATGGAAAAGTTGACCCTGATATCTACAAACTGAGTCCTAGATACAGCTGTTGTTATTATTATTATTATTATTATTATTATTATTTTGGTATAGAGAAAGAGTCTAGAACGTTGAGTCGGGGAGAGTTGAGTACGGATTCACTCTCAGACAAGCTGTCATCTTTCTGAAGTTATTTTGTGATCTGTACAGTTGATGTGTAGCTAATGGGCAAGGATCACAGGAAGGGAAAGCTACATATAAAAGCACTCACTTAACATGATGACTGCATTCCTAAAAAAAACTACTTCAAAAGTCAGTCTTCTCTGACCTCTGTGGGGAAGAGCAGAGATGCCCCATTTGTGTCTCCAGCACACACCCACCTAACAAAGATCTAAGAGTCCACCAACTTCCTGCATACAGTGCCTTGTTATCACTGAAAATCGTCAGTTTCCACTGAGTTTAGTCAAAGGATCATTCTGCAAATCTCTGAACAATGATTTCAGCTGAACACATGGACCAGGTGACACGACAGACTACAGTCATCAAAATACATAAGTCATGAGAAACAAAAGCATACCAGTATTGAAGAGTCGGATCATACACTCATGAAGCCAGGGGTGACTAGAATCAATAGCAAATGCCCGCTTTACTGATTGTAGCATCAAAAGGAATTTTTCTACAAAAAAAAAAAAGAGTAAGATACAGTTTGATCATTTAGCAAAGTAATATGCCCTCTCTGAAGTACTAAGAGAAGACTCCACAAAGAGAAAAGCTAATGTCAAGTCAGTGGCACTGTGCTGTAACACATCCTGAGTGAGTTTCCTCAGATTAGCAATAATCATTGTCATGAATTCTTTAAGAAAAGTGTTGTGAACTATAAAAAACTTAGCTAGCACCCAATAGTACTTGAATAAGGTCACATAAAGACCCTTACTGTTTACCTGGTTGAGGTAAAAAAGACAACCTCAATGTGATTCATATTCGCTTGTTTCTTAATGGATGCTACACTCCCTTCCATGGATCTTTTCTGTTAGAAATATGATCCGTCCTTCCACAAACACCACAAATAGCACAACTTCTAGCTAATAATAGCTTACATGTATCTACTGCTTGCTGAGTACCAGGCACCATTCTAAGCTCTCCATGTACTAATCCTATCTACACATGTATGTGATAATTACTATATTTTTATATAACACTGATTTTAATGTCTGAGAAGAAATTATCGTATCTCTGTACTACCCTACATTTTGTATAATACCATCAAAACTATACAAACTATCGAAACTAACTTCATGGATATGTAAAATAGAAAAGTGTGAGGAAAAACTAGATCAAAAGATAAAAGAGACTGTCTCCTGAAGGGGTGAGTTTATAGCAGGGATTTCTATGAGGAAACCGCACTGGCTTTGGATAAAAAGCTGAGGTAGCCAGAGCCGGGGCTATCAGCTGGGTGACTATATTTAAGAACACAGTGATTAATTTTTTCAGGGCACGTTTATCTTAATCGCCTACCTTTCCTAAAGTAAATCTCAAAGGCAAAAAGATGAGTTTCTATCTTGTTCTTCACCAAGTTCTTCAATGGTGTTAAAAATTTAATAGCTTCTTCCAATGGAGTTTCAACCTAACAAAAATAAAAGGGATTATACAAACAGAAGCAAGATTTGGGGGAGATGTGATTTTTTTGTGCCCCCCCCCATGTGATTTTATTCTACTAAATTCGTATTTTTTTAAAAAATCATTTATCAGTCACTGAGAAAAGCAGAGTTTTATTTAACCTCCCATAATCTAAACAAAGAGGATTTGGAGTTGTGATTTATTGTTGTCGTTGTGTCTAAATAACAATCCCCAACTAGCACTCGTGGGAAGTGGGCGCCTGGCAGACAGACTCTGACCCTGTGAGATCCTCTCCAGCACAGTGCGCAGTGCTGAGCATGGCAAGTGCTCGGTCAATTCTGGATTCACTCAGACTCTAAATTCATTTCAACAAATAAACTACATGGACAAAAATATTTGAAATTATAGATTGCTGTATTCACTAAAAAAGTTAAGTCACTGTAATTATAAATATTTCAGATAAATATGGCTGAATATTTCAGATAAATATGGCTGAATCTAAGATCTACTGTTACTCAGAGGTATCTCTTGCTACGAGAAATAGGAATAACGCTAATGGCTGTAGCTGAAGTAGGAAGTGGATTCTGAACTTCAGGACTCTTCACAGGTTTTCAACCATGTCCATAGTGAATGGATGTTTTCAATTTCTAGCAAAGTGAAAGACAGTCAAGCTACTGAAAAAGTTATGATACCTGTTGTCTTTCTGTATATTTAGATAAATATCCTCATGTACTCACATGTCAAACTATGGTAAGATGACATCTGAAAAGACTTGCATTTACAGACCCCTGTCTCCTGCATTAATCATATGAATGCCACACATTACTGAGCAGGTGTGGTGTCAGAAAACAACTGTGTGGCTGTTACACCCTTGACGGCTGGCGGAGACAAGGCCATCCACTGGAGGCTATGGAGGGACTGGGAGCACCTCTATATCCGGAAGGGCACTGAGCAGTTGGATGCTCTACTGCCTTCTCTCCTCACAGAGGCAGTAATTATCTACTCTCTGAGAGTCTGGGTTTGCCATCTCTATCCAGCATGTCTCTGGCAATACAGTAATTGTGGTTTCACAGAACAAAATCCATGCAAGGAAATTATGTTACAGCATAAAAAACAAAGCAAGCAATGCAGAGATGGCCACAGGACTCTGCTCTTGTGTATACGGTAGGTGGCATTATTCTGAAGGGAGGAGGACATCAAGGGCCTGAGGACAAGTCCACAGACGTGTTATTGATCAAAATGGTTCCTGTGGAAAAGAATACGTGGTTCCAGCTTATTAGTTAAACATGGCAGACAAGATTTTGGCTTGGGGAAAAATATTTAGGATTTTAAAGAGAATTATACTCAAACAGGAAAGTTCAATAAAAACATGCAAAATGAGAGTACCAGTAAGATATATACAGTTCTCCTTACCAGGCACAACTGACCCTTACCAGGCACAACTGACCCTGATGATAAACACTGGCACTCACCACTCACTTCCACTCACTTCCTCCTTCTTTTTAGTCCTAATGCCTAAGTGCCCCAGGGATATTTTCCTAGTTTCAGTCAAAGATAAGAAAAGCAGCAGAGGCCAAATACACCATGATACAGTCGGTTAAGCAGCCTGAGAAGCAGGAGCAAGGAGCAGGAGCGGCACCCTGGGCTTGAGAGCCAATACTGTCACTCTGGGGCAGGGTTCTTGGAGCTGAGCTTTAAATGTGAAATACGGTCAGGAAAAAATATTAAGAAGAATAAAAACTGAAAGGATTTTTTTGCTTTAAATCTTCAAATTGGTTTTAGAAGCATAAAATGACAGTAACAGGGATGGTGCCAGTAGCAGGGAGGATTGCTGTGATAGGGTTTCTAGCGCATATTATTAGGTGAGGAAATAAGGTACAGAAGACTCAGAAAAGAGGAGTAAGAATATATGATTATGTATGTATGTTTGTGCAACAAGAGATGCAGGAAAGAAAAAGCAGAATTTAATAAAAGCACCTCTAAGGATCTGGTAAGAACTGGTAAGAAAGTAGGAATAGAAGTAAAGGGTATTTGAATAAAATTTTGTATATAAATGTGATTGTTAACCACATGTATTTTAATATTCAAAAAGAATTTTTTTTTTTTTTGAGACTAGGTCTTGCTATTTTTGCCCGTGGAACCGCAGGCTCTCGTTGCCCAAGGTACCCCAGACTCAAGCAATCCCCAGCCTCAGCTTCCCAGGTAGCTGAGATTACAGGTGTGCACCACCACACCCAGCTATTTTTTTTGGAACTAGGTCTCGCTATGGGCCCCAGGCAGGACTCGAACCGCGATCCCTAGCCCCGGCCACTTCATAGGCTGAAGCTTACAGGCACGAGCCACCGTGCCCGGCCCTAAGAAATTTTTACATGAATGGTTTTTAAAAAGCAAATTCTAGTATTGAATAAAAAAATTTAAAAAAAATTCAAGCTGGGCGTGGTGGCACACACCTGTTGTCCAAGCACTGGGAGGCAAGAGGTTTGGGATAACTTGAGTTTGTAGGTTTGAGACTACCCCAGGCAACATAGCGAGACATAGTCTCGAAAAAGCAGCCAGGCACCATCGCGGGCGCCTGTAATCCTAGTTACCCAGGAGGCTGAGGCTGGGGATCACCTGACTCCGTGGTACCCTGAGAAACATAGCGAGACCTAGTCTCGAAAAAGCAGCCAGGCACCATAGCGGGCGCCTGTAATCCCAGTTACCTGGGAGGCTGAGGCTGGGGATCACCTGACTCCGTGGTACCCTGAGAAACATAGCTAGACCTAGTCTCAAAAAAAAATTTTCAAATCAGCAGCCCAGTGGGGCTGGACTGAGAGGTGAAAAATCATCATCACTGAGCTTCCTGAGTCGTTTTGGTTTCATACTGCTAAAAGTGAACCTTTAGCAATCTTTGGGGTGTTCCCACAGCTAAATTTTGAGACATAATCACTCAAAAGCAGCAATTACGAATCAAAAAAGGGTCACAACCAGATACCAGACTGCCTAATGCAACCTCAATCCATCCCCATCCCCCTCAGCAAAATGTCCCCTGTCTACAGCAAAATAGCAAATGACAATAAGCAGTTGTGAAATCCCCTCAACTGTCCCAAACACTATGATTAAATACCTTGGCTAGTTTCTCGGGGATGAGTTCTTCTTTTGGACCCCCAATTTCCTCATCATCATCATCCTTCTTCTTTTTCTGATTTCGCTGCTGCTTTTCTTTTTCTGCATTTTTTTTCTCTTCTTCTATCTGGGCTTTCTTTTGAGCTCTTCTTTGTTTATTACGTAGCTTCTTTAGTTCCTTGTCAGACATGTTTGCTGTAGGCAGTAAGTGGTAATTAATGAAATTACAAGCATGCTTGGGACTTCATTAATAAAAAATAATCAAGAAATTACAAGCATGCTGATCAGATTTGCAATGATCAAGTTTAACATTTCCACAAAGTTCATCAAACGAATGCTGCATCCTCTGCATATGCAAGACCCGAAATGCACCGTCCTTCTAGGTTCCCAGCTGAGGGTAGACACTGTAACCTCACACAATTGTGTTTCTGAAGCCAGGTAGAGACATGGCACTGTATCCACAGACAGGCAGAAATGCTTCGGGTTCCTTCAGCATCTAAACTACTTGCCCTCCTAGGACCACAAAAATGGTTTCCTCTCTGTATGGCTCAGACTTGGATTTTCTTAGATAGGATTTCTCTCTCCTGCCAAGCAGATACTCGTTCTCCCTTTGAGCTGCCACTGTCCCTATTCTGTTCTGTCATAATACTTTAGCTGTGTCTTTTAGACTGTAAGTTCCATGGCAGAGGAGACCTTGTCTTACTTGCAGTCTTTGTTTCCTCAGGGTCTGTGGGATACAAAACACATGGAAAACACAAGTATCTATTGATAGGATAATGCATAACTACACAACAAATTTCAACCTTGACACTGAAAATTGACAATATCCCTTAAGATACAAAGATGTGAAATATGTGTGTGTGTGTGTGTGTGTGTGTGTGTGTATATATATATATATATATATATATATATATATATAGAGAGAGAGAGAGAGAGAGAGAGAGAGAGAGAGAGAGAGACTAGGTCTCGCTATTTTTGCCCGTGGAACCACAGGCTCATGTTGCCCAGGATACCAGGATACTCAAGCAATACCCAGTCTCAGCATCCCAGATAGCTGGGATTACAGGCACACGCCACCACACCCAGCTATTTTTTTGGGACTAGGTCTCACTAAGTTGCCCTGGGTGGGACTTGAACCATGATGCCTGGTCCCCACTGCAGCTTCCAAGGCTGCCGCTTGCAGGCATGCGCCGCCACGCTCAGCTCATATAAAAATTATTTAAAAAAAAAAAAAAAAAAGACTGGAAAGCACTGATAAATGTGCTGTAATAAAGTAAAAACTATTTTGTTTAGACTATAAGGAAATCTGAAAACTATGTTCAGTAAACATTTACTTGAACAAAATACTTGATAAATTAAGTCATTAAAAATATGCCATTATTGCATTGGTTTAAATTATTATATTATCAGTATTAGTTTGTCTGATCCTTTGGTTTCCAGCTTCCACAAATAAGTGAAATCATCTGGTCTCTCTTTCTCCCGACTCCCTTCACTTAGAATAATACCTTTCCATTCTACCCGTGATGCCAAAACAGCACAAGTTTAGCCGGGCGCAGTGGTGTGTCCTGTAATCCCAGCTCTCTGGGAGGCTGAGGCTAGGAATCGCTGGAATCCACAGGTTGGAGACTACCCAGGACAACATAGCGAGACCTAGTCTCAAAAAAGCAGCCCTGTGTGGTGGCGCACGCCTATAATTCCAGTCACCTGGGAGGCTGAGGCTAGGAATTATTTGAGTCCGTGGGTTCAAGACAACCCTGGGCAACATAGCAAGACCTAGTCTCTTAAAAAACAACAACAAACCAGCATGGTTTTTTATTTGCTGAGTAGTATTCCATCGAGTATAACCCAGTGATCCCACTGCTAGGTTATCAGTTCAAGAACACAGAGAGGCCGGGCATGGTGGTGCATGCCAGTAGGTGGCAGCCTAGGAAGCATCGGGCAGGGCCAGGGATCGCAGTTCGAGTCCTGCCCGGGGCAACAGAGCGAGACTTAGTCCCCAAAAAATAGCTGGGTGTGGTTGCACGTGCCTGTAATTCCAGCTACATGGGAAGCTGAGGCTGGGGAATGCTTGTGTCTGTGCTACCCCGGGCAACGTGAGCCTGCGGTTCCATGGGCAAAAAAAATAGAGAGACCTAGTCTCAAAAAAAATTTTTAAAAAACACAAAGAACACAGAGACACTAATTCAGATTTCAAGATCTTGGGTTCAGGGGTCTCAGGTTGGGGGAGCCAACCTCTGCCTCCACATGGGCTGGGGATGAGGGGTGTCCACCCCCACCCCTTGGGGTTTACCTCCAATCTCTATCAGACCTGCACTAGGAATGAAAAAAAACAAAACAACAACAAAAAAAAAAACCAGCTGCAGATATAATGGAGAGGAAAGGAACTAATAACAGCCCTGGATACACTCATCACCTGGTTAGGACAAGCAGCATATTCTGAACCAATGAGACAAGAATGTGAGACTAGTGATTGAGGTGACCTGTCACAGATTTCTACCTGGTTTGTCTCCAGGGCTGGGGAACCAAACCCCAGGTCCACAGTTATGTGCAACATGAGTGAGCCTCCCTCCCTCACCAATCAATGGGGGAAGAAAGTCACAGAGATGTGGTTGCAGCTCATGGCAGAACTACTAACACGAGCGGAGGAGAGTTAGGAAAGTCTGAGGAATTCTGTCCCCAACAGGGAATGACTCCACTGCCAGTGGCTGGGAGTTGGGCTCCCAAACCAAGACATCAGAACTACATAGCACACAAGTAGCACCACGTGACAGGACCCTGGAAAACCACACCACACATTTGCCCTACAAGAGGTTCATGGAGGCCGGGCACAGTGGCTTGTGCCTGTAAGCTTCAGCCTATGAAGTGGCCGGGGGTAGGGATCGCGGTTTGAGTCCCGCCTGGGGCCCATAGCGAGACCCAGTTCCAAAAAAATAGCTGGGCGTGGTGGCGCGCGCCTGTAATCCCAGCCACCTGGGAAGCTGAAGCTGGGGATTGCTTGAGTCTGGGGATACCCCGGGCAATGAGAGACTGCGGTTCCACGGGTAAATATAGCGAGACCTAGTCTCAAAAAAAAAGAAAAGAGGTTCTTGGAACAACAATATGGAAGGGATGGCCATACATAAGGGAAACAACAGCCATACAAACATGACCAATATTGTAGGAAAATTATGAAAAGAAAAAAAAAGGAGACCTATACTCCAGTGTCTAAAGCAACATATGTACAACAGCAAAGATATGGATAGGGGAGGGAGGGGAATGATCAGGGAGGGGAAATCCCTCGGGAGTACAAATATGTGAAATAATTAATATATAAATTATTTGAAATTAAAAAAAAAAGATATGGATGGATACAACACCCCAGAGCAGATGAGTGAATCATGAAGATATGGAATAGATATTAAATTTTAATCCAAGACTGCTAATCTGTCCCCAAATGGATCTGAGAATTAACATGAACCATTAACTTCTGTGTGCCTCCTGTTTTCCCCTCACCACTCCTTTTTGGAATACGAATGTATACAGTGGGTGCTCTGTTCCTCTCCCACAATTTTATCTGGCCACGCTGTTGGTAGGTGATTTGGCTCTTTAGTTCATGGGTCTGTCTATCAAGACCTATCTTTGAAGAGTCATACTAAAGATCCATATTCAAGAAACCTCAGCACCTGAACCTCATCCATATGACAACACTGGAGACACTCAGCTATTGCTACAATGGGGTAAAGCTCTCAGAGACCTTGGGAAGACCACGTGTATTCAGCACATAGTCTAATATAAATGATATAGACAACGTGGAGACCATGACAGTAAAAAATATGTACGAAAATTCCTTGACACTCATCCCCACTCAAGCATAGGCTGCACTTGATGACAGTTTTATCAACTGAAATATGAAGGAAGTAACAGTGTTCTACCAAGAGAACAGAACATTGATATCAGTCCTATATCTTTACTTACTCTTGTCCATGGCTACCACGTCTCCAGTAGCCCTCTGGAGAGAACAAGGAACCAAGGCTTCCTGCCAAAAGTCACAGGTGCGCCTATCAATATAGGAAATGGACCTTCTAGCCATAGTCAAGCTTCACTTGACCACCCCCTTCCTGCTCCCATTAAAGTCAAGCATCCCTAAAATGACATGGGTAAGTTCTGAGAAATGCATCACCAAGCAATTTCACTACTGTGCAAATAACTGTCCACAATTTTTGCAACATCCTCATCACTGGCAAGAACTTTGACATCATGGAAGACATCGAGTGTCTCCTTCCATGTGTCATTGTATATACCTTGGTTACAACACTCCAAGGTCACGCAGATCACTGATGCAGTCGCTGATGTAGTCCTTCCAAAATGGTACCAGTCATTCTCAGTTGGAGCAATAACCTAGTCAAAGGCATTCTTAGGTAGGAGGCTCAAAAGCTGCTATACCTCCTTGGTTCATTGCCTGGATCTAAGTGGTGGTATTGGGGGGGAGGGGGGGGAGGAAATCACTAGTTTTATACTATGGGTAACAATCACCAATGGGGGGGAAGGGGAAAGGAGGGTGTTCAGGAGCATTTTCAAAAATAAGCAAGATCTTAGAGCTGGGCACGATGGCTTGTGCCTGTAAGCTTCAGCCTATGAAACGGCTGGACCTAGGGATTGTGGTTCGAGTCCCGCTAGGGGCAACACAGCAAGACCTAGTCCCAAAAAATAGCTGGGTGTGGTGGCACGCACCTGTAATCCCAGCTACCTGGGAAGCTGAGGCTGGGGATTGCTTGAGTCCTTTGGTACCCCGGTCAACGCGAGCCTGTGGTTCCATGGGCAAAAATAGCGAGACCTAGTCTCACCAAAAAAAAAAAAAAAGCAAGATCTCCTCATTTTGCTGGTGAAGACATTCAGGAAGCATTTCTGGAACAGAAGCTGGGTCACCTGTTACTTGAAGCAGCTCCCACAGTAAACTAGCACTGTGTGCTCACTGACATGCTGAGCACCTCAGGATTCTCAATTGTAGTCTGTAGCAGCACTGGCCTAAGCAAGGAATGAGGTGAGCTGAAACTTGGCATGGACTCATCCCTGCTTCAGGCATTTACTCGCTCTCCCAGTAGGTGACCAGTAACAAGTCTTGAACCATTTTAACCACCCTGATATGACAATAAACTCAACACAGCAGCAAGGTCCAGTCTTTTCCTCCAACATCCCAAGGAAATAGTTCATGCGGTCCCTCTCCTCACAGTGCTCAGAGGGAGAGGCTTCTGTGCCTGGTTGTCAACCCCCAACCCAGATTGCTGAAGAGCCTCCATATCTCAAACTTCTGTCTTTTGCTTCCAATGAAGATCTGCTAAAAGCTTCTGTCTCTTTGTTCTTATTCTTCAAAACTGTAGTCATTGTGGAATGGGACACACTGACTAGCAACAGTCAATTCTGAGTCTTCACTTTTATAGCCCTTTCTCATTTTCAATTGCCAGATCAATCACTGATCTTAGCCTCTCACAACATTAACAGCTACTTTTTTTTAACTTTTGGAGGCTATAACAAAATAGCACATGGTTAAATCAAACGCACGTGAAAATAATGCTCTGTAGAGATGCAGTGAACATGAGCTGTGTGAGTCTGCTGGTGGCATAACATGTTATGGTACATATCCACTATGCCAATATTCCAATAGGAATCTGAGCCACTGAGGTATGTATGGTTGGTCCTTTGTCGACCTGAAGGTTGCTGTGAGGCACAAGACTGTATCTTACCTACAGCTGCACAGGTGACTCTGAGCCAGAACCAACTGGAGGTGCCTGAGAACATTGTAAGGCATCAGGCATGGGGGCAACTTCTTATGCAACAGGCAACAACCATGAAAACAAACACCCATTGGTCTTTTTCCTAGTACAGATTTGCTGGCTACTAAAATAGGACATTTTAGCAGAATCAAAAATTACATCCTGGAAACACAAGATTATGAATGAGTATTAATATAAATGCTGACCTCCTAATGATCTATAAATATCTATAATTATTGCTAAAACTTGCAACCTTATCTATACATTAGACACAACATAGACATTTAATATTTTCAACAGGCCGGGCATGGTGGCGCATGTCTGTAAGCGGTAACCTAGGAAGTTGCAGCTGGGGCCAGGGATCACGGTTCTAGTCCCGCTGGGGGCAAACAGTGAGACCGAGTCCCCCGAAAATAGCTGGGTGTGGTGGCACATGCCTGTAATCCCAGCTACCTGGGAAGCTGTGGCTGGGTATTGGTTGAGTCTGTAGTACCTTGGGCAACATGAGCCTGCGGTTCCACGGGCAAAAATAGCGAGACCTAGTCTCAAAAAAAAAAAAAAATTTTTTTTTTCCAATAATTTCATGGATCAGAGAATATTTTATGAGAAAACAAAGGTTTCAAAGCAAAACGAATGACTTTAGAGTGACAGTAAAAAGCAGACCAGGGACTTAAGTCCACTATAACTCCAAAGTCTAGGCTCTTTCCACTATCCTACATCACAAATCAGCAAACCTTTTCTCTAACAGGACAAATCCTAAAGCACAGCTCTGCGAGCCACATTTCTGTTGTGAATCAAGCTGCTGAATTATTGAAGTGGTCTAGATAGTATGTAAACAGATGGGCTCAGTTCCATGCAAATAAACTTTATTAATAAGAGAAGCAACAGTGTGGACCTGGTCTATTGGCTATAGCTTGTAACCCTATTCTATAACTGCTACTGCTCCAAAAAGGACAGCATCAATTCATCATATAGAGTTGCCCTACAAAACAGAGAAAGGAACAACCACACAGGAAATTAGTACAGAAACTAAAAGTACAGATCCTTTTTGGCTTAATTTAGCACTAGTTATCTGGATAGGCACAGTGTTGACTTTACATCAATTAGCTATTACTTGTGTGCCAATAGTCAAGGTTCAGAATTTTACTTTAGGAGAAGCCCAAAGAAAATTCTACATGTTAGAAGATAACTGAGTATTATTTAAAATATGCATGTATCTACGTGCACACACAGAAAGTAACATCTGCTCCAAGATTACACTATCCAAACTAATATCCATATATGATGACAAAACGAAAAGAAATGTGTTCATGTAATGACTCAAGTTCACTGAAAAGATGCTGGATATAAGTGAAAGGTAACTTAACCAACAAAAGGGTAACAAATCTTTACTATAAAAATTTATATTGAAACAATAGAAGTGTCCTAATAAAGATAACAACAAAGATAAAACTAAGACAAAACAGCTGCAAGAACACTACTGTTCCTATTAATCAGTACTAGCTTAGGAATCCATACCAATGTATTAGGCACAGAAAGTAAAAAGAGGTATAAACACTGAAAGGAAAGCACCCCTTACACATTAATATAATGGCCTACACAGAACAAAATTTTTTTTTTGAGACTAGGTCTCACTATTTTTGCCCGTGGAACCACAGGCTCATGTTGCCCAGGGTACCAGAGACTCAAGCAATCCCCAGTCTCAGCTTCCCAGGTAGCTGGGATTACCAGTGCATGCCAGCACTCCCAGCTATATTTTTTTGGAACTAGGTATCGCTACGTGCCCCTGGCGGGACTCAAACCATGATCCCTGGTCCTGGCCGTGGCTTCCTAGGCTACCGCTTACAGGCACAGAACAATTTCTTAAAGTCAACTGAAGAAACTACTAAACCTAACATTGGAATTCAAAAAGGATACCACCTTGATATATGAAAACTAACTGTAATAGCAAATTTGCCAGCTAGATGACAATTACATCAAAAGTAGAGGTTACATGCAGAATGCAAAGATTTAAATATTTAAAGTTTCCTCACTCCAACCAATAATTTGTATATTAGATAAAATTTGAAATAAAAACTGTAAAAGAAATTTTCCAGAAAACAAGCTAATTTTGCACTACCAAAATTTACTTAAATAGCCAAGGAAATTCTGGAGAAAATTAGATTAAGAGAAAAAGATGAAAGTAGAAATCATCTATGTGTTCAGTTGTCAGTACCACAGTTTTATTGTGTATTTACAGCAGGCTTTCTGTACGTTAGAACAAAACACCAGACACCACGAAACTGTTTTTTCAGAGTTTAGATCACAAATGAAGAAGCATTTTAAATCAGTGGGGAATATAACAGTTTATTCGATATAGTTGAGTAGCCAGCAGTCTATCTGGGTATTTTTAAAAACATATAAAAACCTTTTACATAGTGAAAAATACCCATCATAAAGGTAAGATGATATAATGTAAGAAATTACAGTCTGTAGGCCAGGCATAGTGGCGCCTGCTTGTAAGCAACAGCTTATGGAGTTGCAGCTGGGTCTGGGGATAGCGGTTCGAGTCCTGCCCAGGGCAACAGTGAGACATAGTCCCAAAAAAATAGCTGGGCGTGGTGATGCACTCCTGTAATCCTAGCTACCTGGGAAGCTGAGGCTGGGGATTGCTTGCATCTGTGCTACCAAGGGCAACGCGAGCCTGCTGTTCCACAGGCAAAAATTGCGAGACCTAGTCTCAAAAAAAAAAAAAAAAATTTACAATCTGCAAACAGGAATTAAAGTCCTGAATGGGCACAGAACTATCAAGTCAAGAAGTACAAAGATAAACTTAGTAAAAGCTATTAATAGACAATTCACAGAAGAAACCAAAGGCCATATGAAAATATGGCCACAGGTGCTCCATTCTCAGAAATCTAAGGACTGCAAATTAGGTATCTCCCTGAAACAAAAATGTAAAGCAGGGATAATTTTTAGTGCAGGCAATAAAATGAAATAAAAGACAGCATCAATATAGTATCAGTAACAATGATCACCAAGGGTTCTTTTATGGAAGGCAATTTGACACTATTTCGCAAAACTAGGAAACAGAAGGAAAAAAAACTGTAAGGCATAGAACACTGGGTACCTTACCATCCCATTTATGGGTTAAATAATGAAAACAAACAATGACAGTGAGCACCCATGTCAATGTACACATCAATTCCCAAGACTTAACTGTGCACAAAGGAAATGAAACCTTCTGAAGGGATAAACTGGTGAAAGGAAATAACCTTTAGGTAATAGAAAAGTAAAAGGGATTTTCACCTTTGCTGGGTGTGTTTCGAAACTGTTTGAAATCACATAATCTGAGTTAAGTGTGTGCTGTGTAATGTGAAGAGGAATAAGGGACAAGCAAGGTACAGAAGTCGGAGGTCAGCAGCTCTCAGCCTGTACTATAAACTACCCTGTAGTATCTTGCTGGCATTTTCTTGCAGCTGAAGAGGCAACAGCAGACAGGTAGAAGAAGACTTAAAAATGGTTTCTTCAAAAGTTCTGAACTGTGTTTAGGCCATGGGTAGTAAAATTTAATTACAAACCGATGCAAAAGGATGAAGGATACAAATGTAACCAACCACAGCCTCAGAAGAGTGGATAAACTCAAAATTGAAGATGAAAACTACTTTTCATATGAAACATGAGCATTTTTATGATCTAACAATTTTGCAATAAGTCACCATAAATTTGGATGCAATTATTCTCTTACATGCCTAGACCACTTGCAGTCTGTGATCATTTTCAAATAGATACAAGAGAAAGACGCTTCCTGACACATCCTGACACCCTTTAAAAAATGTAACATTAAAAAAAACCTGTAGGGCCCGGCACGGTGGCTCCTGCCTGTAAGCTTCAGCCTATGCAGTGGCCGGGGCCAGGAATGGCGGTTCAAGTCCGGCCTGGGGCCCGTAGCGAGACCTAGTTCCAAAAAAATAGCTGGGCATGGTAGTGCACGCCTGTAATCCCAGCTACCTGGGAAGCTGAGGCTGAGGATTGCTTGAATCTGTGGTACCCCAGGCAACATGAGCCTGCGGTTCTGCGGGCAAAAATAGCGAGACCTAGTCATAAATAAATTAAACAAACAAATAAACAAACAAATAAATAAATAAATAAATAAATAGACAGACAGATAGATAAAATAAAAAAACCTGTAAAATATGTTACTGAACAATTTTACCACCACAATACCAAGTTGGCTTTCAATGTCCAAGCAACAGACATCTTTTAGCAAGTTTATGATAGAGTACAATTAAAAAGAGGCATAAGTAAATACACTAACAATCAACAGTCCAACACTCACTGTATAGCTAGCAATTTACAGTACTGGGTAAACCAGATATTAAATGTAAAACTCATGAAATTCAACTTCTTAAAAGCTAGTGACCATGTCCAAATTAAATTCTTGCTTCACTTTTGAAATATGGAGTAAAAAATATTTTTTGTTGCTGCTTAACTTAAAATGACCATCATTTCCTAAGCATGAAGACCCTCTCAAGGTGCTTAATAAAAAGCTCAGGAAAATCTACATAATATTATCAATATATACAAACCCATAGCAATAGATCTTTGAACAGTTTACCTGTATCAGCTTCATGTTCTTTATTCTCATCTGTAAGAGGGTTGTCATGAAGCTTCAAATAGATTTCTATAGCAATTCTTGCTGCCTTGAAGTAAAATGGATGTTGTCGAAGTACATCTTCTAGTTTTAATAAGTCCACATATGATCGAAGAGTAATCTTCCTCATGCAGTATGTATGAAAGTCAAACTGGTCATCTGTGATTTCTATGAAATGCTAACAAAATTTTCTCTCTTATTATGTTGAAGTAAAGTAATGTCAAAATAAAATACTATAAAAATTAAAGCATTCAAAATACTTATTTCCTTGGCATACAAAATTATTAAAAATTATATATGAAAGTAGTCACATAAAATATATAAAATTAGATATAACAACATATTCTGTATCAAATAAGCGAATATAATTGACCAGTCACCTGTCATAGTATTTGGAATACATCAGACAATAAATGATATTAATAAAAAGGAAATAAAGTGCTTTAAAATATGTATGTATATATTCCTTTCTAAACTATACATAAAGCTATGATTTAGCAAACATAATTAGTGTGCATAATGATGCAGTGTAGTAGACTCATAATTAGCATCTAGGTTTTATATTTAGGATGATTTGCAAATGATTCTATGTAGTACTCTAATTTTTCTAAGGACACAAATCTGAATGCTATGTAATAAAACTACTGTAATGTTGGCACATAAGAGAGAAATCAACAAGGAAATCAAGCAACTAGAAATATAAGCTCTAGGGGTCTTCATAGCAGGTCAAAGGTGAAATTACATAAACTATCTTTTTTTCTGTGAAAAACAAAGTCAACCAATAGTGACAGAAATAAATCAAAGTAAATGGAATAAGAGTGAATTTATCAGGACATGTGGAATTACACAAGGCACAAGAACAATGTGGGTAACATGGGGATACGGCATCACCATCAGTCCCATAGCAACAACATTTCTAGGATAAATCAATCAGTTTTGTGTGTGAGGCACCAAGAAACAACACCAGAACAACACACTGTACATGGTACTTACTCTCTCAATCTCATGACATTTCTTAAGTGCTTCACCGAATTTGTTCATTGTCTTATAAGCCTGGGCACATTCTGTTTGGAACCACATGCACTGCATTTCATTTAAATTCTCTACTGCCGATGTTCCTTCCTATATGAAAGCCACACATATTCAAGACATTTCTAACCAAACATTGTCTAACATAGGAATGAATTACAAAAGAACAAATAGTCTAGTTTTTAGCCATTTTCAGAATTTAAAAATAAAATTTCTAACTATTAAAAACTTATTATTACAATAATTCGTAAATAATAAACCAAAAATCAATACAACTGGAGATGGAAATCAACACAGGAATTAGAACAGTAGCATACAGCCACACAGCAGGTACCCAATATCATCAGTTCCCCTCATTCTAAACATTTCATCTGAATACACACAATGTAAGTTAGTTTTAAAGTTCATTATACAGAGTTGGGTGTGGTGGCGCATGCTTGTAATCCCAGCTACCTGGGAGGCTGAGGCTAGGGATCACTTGAGCCCATGGGGTAAAAATAATAAGAACAAGAGTAATAAAAATTCATTGTAAAATCATCCAAAAAGAAAAATATAATTGAAAAAAAAAGTAAGTTTTATATTGATTTCAATTATTCCCTCATAAAGCGACTGTTTTGTTGCTAAAAATATTAGAAATAAACTTTGGAAAATAGCAAGGTTTACCCCTATGAACCTGCTTAAGTCCTAAATAAAAACGTTAATTATACAAACCCTTGTAAACTTTGAGCACATTTCTTCAGCCTCTTTGATCAGATTGGCTTTCAGCATGTATTTTGCACATTTAGAGTTGATGAATCTGTCTGCTGTGTCCAAGGCCTGAGCCTCATCCATCCACCTCGCAGCTTCTTTAATATTCCCAGCATGCTTATAGGACAAAAAAGCAAAATAATTGGTCAATATGATAATTGCATTATGCAGGTAATTTAGTTGTGATTAGTAACTAAACTTAGTTGTGATTAGTAAGAGCACAAATGGAAGAAAAGGTGCTCTTCTGAATCTTAAGACCCTAAGTCAGCGTACATGCATACACTTTCAATATTGAAAAGTCATGCAGAATGTAGCTTCTTTAACAGCTAAGACCTGTTTTAACAACTTCCCTACTGCTACAATGTCAGTGCCTGCAACAGTTCCTGACATAAAATGGATACTCGAAGATAATGAATTACTTAAATAAAATGACTGAAATCTGCCCAGGCATGAAGGCACATGACGCTAAGCTGCAGTCTAGGAAGCTGTGGCCAGAACCGGGGATCACAGTGTGAGTCCTGCTCGGGACAACATAGCAAGACCTAGTTCCAGAAAAATAGCTGGGTGTGGTGGCGAACGCCTGTAATCCCAGCTACCTGGGAAGCTGAGGCCGGGGATTGCTTGAGTCTGTGGTACCCCAGGCAACGAGAGCCTGCAGCTCCACAGGCAAAAATAGTGAAACCTAGTCTCAAAAAAAAGAAACTACAGGCCAGGCACGGTGGCTCATGCCTGTAAGCTTCAGCCTATGAAGTGGCCAGGGCTAGGGATCGCGGTTCGAGTTCCGCCTGGGACCCGGGCAACGTGAGCCTGTGGTTCCAGGGGCAAAAATAGCAAGACCTAGTCTCAAAAAGGGCTGAAAACTTTAATTCAGTGTGAAAGTCATAAATGGGAAAGAGATGGTCAAATTTAAGCTTCAAGGAATCATGCAGAGATCACTGATTAGGACCATTAGTAGACATTCCACAATGATCCTCATTATAATTCACCTATCTAGTCTGTTTAGCAAAGCCACAAAGCTAATGAGCACAAATTTTTCAAATATTAACTTTACTGTTGCTTATAAATAAATTACTGGTTCATACTATCTTCCCCAAGATCGTTTATTACTGAACTTTTTGCATTAACATAGAAAAGAGTCAATTTTATTTTATTTTATTTCCAATCTTGGAACATATACATATGACTAAAAATTCTCAAGCGGGAACCAGGAGTTGAGGAGGCAAAATAAATATATAAAATTCATAACAGAGTCTTCAGTTTCATTTCATTAATATGACTAGAAACTGACATAGCATCACACTCAAATGTTAATAGAAACAAACATACAATTAAATAATTGCTTTTGATTATATTACTGATTAAAAAACTTATTGGCATATGTGTGGGTGAGAACAGATATTGTGAATAGTCATACACATGGAGGTAGTCAAACAGATGATGAAATTAGCATGATCACGACAAGTCTAAGGGTAACAAGACACTCCAATATCAAAAGAAGCAAAAGCAAAATATAAACAAATGGGACCAGATCAAACTACAAAGCTTTTGTGCTGTGAAACCAGTAAAAACAAAAGGGCAACTGAGAAATCTGGGAAGACACTTGAACATGATCCAACAACACACTCATTTCCAAAATATATACTAAAAACTCATATAAGCCAATAACCAAAACACAACCAAATAAAAAACACTGACCAAAGACCTAATAAACACTTCTCCAAAGACTTTAAGATGACCTACAGCACATGAAAGAAACTCATCACCACTTACTATAATAAAAATGTAAATCAAAACCAGAATAAAGTATCACCTCACCCGTGTGAGAATGATCTATATCAAAAAGATTAGAAACAACAAATCTTGGTGAGAATGTGGGAAAAAAAAGGAACACACACCCAAGGAGGTAAGAATCTGTGATTTGGTGCAGTCTCTATGGAAAACTTAATGGGGGTTCCTGAAAAAGCTAAAACGGAATCTCATATGCTCCAACAATAGCACTACTAAGCACTTACCAAAGGAACAGAAAAGCACGAATAGGAAGTTATACATAGCTACATTAACAGCAGCATTACTGACAACGTCAAGCCATAGAACAAACCAAACTGCCTAACAGGCAGCAAGCAGATAAAGAAATCGTGGAATATATACTTAATAGAGTACTCCTAAGCTATTTTGAAAGATGACATAGTGCCTTTTAGGATAAAACAGATGGATCTTGGGCTAAATAACTGGTGTAAGTCAGAAAGCTAAAGACAGTTATTGGATGGTTTCACTCATTAGCAGAAAATGAAAATCAAAGAAAAACTGGCAAAGTACAGCAAAAATAACTCTTAGACAATGTGAGAAATATATGCTGGTTATGGGGGGAGAAATGGGGAGAAGGAGGGAGTAAGAGATAGGGGGGGTGAGGTGATAAGGTGTTGACACTGGTGTTTTGGTGGAGGGTGAGTGAACACAGAGGTGTGACACTATGCTCCCCAAATCACAGTTATGTAAGTAACTGGAAAATCAATAAAATCTGAGAGAAAAACACTTGTGATACTCATTATTCCATGGTTTATGAGCTATCAGATATGCCTATCACTGCATTTAGCTATCAGAGATGCTATCACTGCATTTAGAATAGAGAATATATTCATATACTAAAAAGAAAGAAAAAAATTGTCCCATTACCTTATAAGAAAAAAGGAAAAGATTTTTACCTTATAGATTTTAGCTTTCACAAGAAAGAGCTCTATCAACGTGGGTGTACTGTCAATAGCGGTGTTTATGTACTCCAGAGCAATAGAGGGCTGGCCAATTTTGTCATAATGTTGTGCCAAGTAGTACTGGACCCAAAGTAATGTGGTTGGTGGTTCCTCTTTGCCATCATCTTTAAAAAGTAGGGGAGGGAAAGCAACGAAAGCAAGGTTAGTTATTATGTATATAAAGAGAATACCTACCTCAAAAAGGCTCTTTATTAATAAGGAAAGTAGTTTGAGAAATGCTGAGATTTTTGTATCCATACATAAAACTACCGTCAAATTTATAAGATCTTTTAAAATGACGAAACTTTCTTGGATCATTATATCCTCTAGCATAATATCTTCATTTAGTATAAGTTTTATATAATAAACCAGATAGATGAGATCAAAGTTACAACTATGTAAAAAGGAAACTGAAAAGTGTAGGGAGAGATAGGCTACACTCACACTACGAGTGTATATCGATCAGGATGTCATTTATGAAGGAGAGGCCTCAGGGGACATAAGAAACCTAGCCATTAACATGAGGTCTTTAAAAAACAAAACAAAAAAAAAAGGCCCACCGTTCTTCATTGAATTTCTAGATAATGTATGAAAACCATACATACATATACTTGTAATGTGGTTAATAAGAATTCCGGTGATTATATGATCCTTAACATTTTAATTTTATGCTAAATATGCTAAATATACAAAAACATAATTTAAGTGAAATAAAAACCACACCAAAAAATAAATAAATGAGAATTCTATATTTAGATTCATAATTTAATATACTCAAAATAAAATGTGTAAGTATACAACTCACACATTTAAAAAATGCCTCTTTCATAGAAATTTCTAAAATCTGGTAACAGATATCTGCTTTCAAAGAAAGCAAAAGTGTTCATTTTTATCCTAGCAAAAGTCTGATGACTCGGTGGACAAACAATAGGAGTGGAACTCACCAACTCCCGATCTGATAGATCTGCAACAAAAGTGCTGCATATTCTTGGGCATGTCACTGAACCTCTTCCACATTTGTAAAATATGTAGGAAAATGCTGATAATCAAAGGAACATCATGATGATTAACCATTGAAACCATGGTAACTCCTTCTAAATGCACTATTAAAATGAATCTGAGATCTAGAAACAATGCAACAAGCACCCCAGGCCCCATGCTGGCTTCCCACTGCAGGAACCAGGGAACCTCGGGAAAACATGGCTGGGTCAGCTGTGTGCAGAGGACAGTGTGAATTGGAGGGTCTCACCATACCAAATTATAAGGCACTATCAACTACTGCCATGGCATGTGCAGGCAGGGCCATCTTGAAACACAGTGCCTTAAAATATCAAATAGGTTTAAATCTAAGAATTAATAATAGTCCTTTTAAAACATGCAGTAGCCATCTTAAACTTGAAGAATGCTACCAAATCAAATCATTATTTGAAAAAAGGATTAAAAAAAACCCAGTTACGAGAAAAAAGGGCAGGACTTATCTTGCTTTTCTATACAAACTGAAACATCAGATAAATGGAAAAGGGGTGATTTGTCTTTTAGAATAAAAAAAAATAAATGACCAAGCATCTTGTTTCTAACTTCTGAAGTTGCTAACATAAAAGCACACACTCCTGATGGAAGACACCACAGGTATAATCTTGCTCATCTCTTATATTTAAAACAAAAACAAGCCTGGCACAGTGGCGTGTGCCTGTCACGGCTGGGACTGGGGATCATGGTTCGAGACCCGCTCAGGGCAACATAGAGAGATCTAGGCCCCAAAAAATAGCTGGGCATGGTGGCACGTACCTGCAATCCCAGCTACCTGGGAAGCTGAGGCTGGGGATCATTTGAGTCCATGGCACCACGGGCAACTTGAGCCTGCGGTTCCATGGGCAAAAATAACAAGAACCTAGTCTCCAAAAAAAAAAGCAAACAACAAAAAGAATCCTTTTTTGCATTTCATCAAGTCTCTAATCACACCTACCCCTCAGAAGTTTCTGCAACGAAGGAGGTGTCAGCAAAGCATTAGCTTACATGGCTATTGAGCAGCACCTATAGCTATTGTAACTAAAGAACCGTATTTTGATTTAACTTTAAAAATATAAGTCAAGCCGGGCACGGTGGCTCATGCCTGTAAGCTTCAGCCTATGAAGCGACTGGGGCTAGGGATCGCAGTTCGAGTCCCGCTCTGGGCAACACAGTGAGACCTAGTCCCAAAAAAATAGCTGGGCGTGGTGGCGTGCGCCTGTAATCCCAACTACCTGGGAAGCTGAGGCTGGGGATTGCTTGAGTCTGTAGTACCTTGGGCAATGTGAGCCTGCAGTTACATGGGCAAAAATAGCGAGACCTAGTCTCAATATATATATATATATATATATATATATATATATATATGTCAGCTAGCTAATGGCTTCTTAGCAGCTTAGCTATATATCCAACCACCAACTTATGAAAAATGCAGAATACAGAGGAGTAACATGTAAAGAACACCATGGGGGGAATGGGAGAACAGGGCAGCAATCACCAACATCTAGAGACTGTAGGAAAATTCCAAAGAAAAAACTAATTTAACAGTAAATCCCAGGAAGAGGAGATGGAGAAAAAAAATCAATATATTAACAGATTTAAGAACATATCGCCGGGCACGGTGGCTCGTGCCTGTAAGCTTCAGCCTATGAAGCAGCCGGGGTTAGGGATCGCAGTTCGAGTCCCGCCTGGGGCCTGTAGTGAGCCCTAGTTCCAAAAAAATAGCTGGGCATGGTGGTGCACGCCTGTAATCCCAGCTACCTGGGAAGCTAAGGGGCTGGGGATTGCTTGAGTCTGTGTTACCCCTGGCAACGAGAGCCTGCGGTTCCACAGGCAACAATAGCGAGACCTAGTCTCAAAAAAAAAAAAAAAAAAAAAAAATCAACTACACTTAAAGTACGTATTTCATCTTGATCTTCACTCAAAAGTAACTTCAAAAACAAAGTGGCATTTCTAAGAGCTGGAAATAAATGCAAACATGAACTTTCTTCTGTATCAGCAAAGCATTGTCAAGTGTGGTGATGATATAACAGAATACGGAAAGACTCCTGGATGAAATGACACGGTAAACTCCTGGATGAAATGATGCGGTATTTGAGGTATGCTTGAGAATAAAATGAGAGTAAAGGAAGGATGGATAAAACATCTGACCATGAGTTAAAAATGATTGAAGTTGGGTAGCAGATAAATGGAGCATCATTATATTATTGCCTCTAGTTTTGCAGATGTTTTCAATTTTACATGAAATTATTTTCAATAAACTGTGATTCTACCAAATATTTTCACACAACATACAAATTAATGCACCTCTGTCTTTAAAGAACAAAAGGATTTAAATGTACTAAGCTTATGTTTACTGCCTAAGTAATAAACAATACTAACGTTCTGTTTAAAAATTCCATGATATATTAAAATTTTCAGTATGTTTTTATAGTAAAACTTCAGTGCTTACCATTGGGGTTAAATAGTCGACAACTTTTTAGAGAGGTTTCATAACCCACTACTAATTCTTCTATGATTGCCACCTAAAGTACAAACACACAAACATATTTTAGTTAAAAACACACATATACACAGTCACAACTAACTTGTGTAAATGGGGTTATTAATTATCAAAGGGCTAAATAAACATTACAACACAGACATCCTTTTGCCTATGGATAAAGATTAAAATGTAACTAAACCATACATTTTTGCACGTGTTTTTGAGCAAAACTTTCTAAAAAAAAAAAGTGCTGCCAATTTCTTTCCCTGCTAGAAAATAAAGCATCAAGCTGAACTAGAAATCAAGAAAAGGATAGGTAAAGGGAGATGACCTCATGCATTTTATTCCAATTCTCATAAACAGTACCTACAGAGAACATTCGCTCTCCAGGAATCCAGAACTCAATGCTATGTGAAAAGAGAAATGGCCTAAGCAGATGACCACGTCAACTACAGTCTGGGAGAAAGTACAAGCAGGCCGTCCGAAACACCACTCAGTGGGCAGGCCTCTGAAGTTCACAAGGAGGAGGAAAAGGAGGAGGAGGAGGAGCAAGCCAGCCCTCAGGTTCCCGAATCATGACCACACAACTTGTTCTATGTTTCCTAAGAGATCTGCGAGAATTTTTAGTTGATTAATTCCTTTCTTTGTTTAATCCACCTATAATGAATTTGTCACAAGAGAAACTCTTAAATGACCTTGACTTAACCAACTCAACAGATTAGTACCAGCTCTCTCCATGACCTCAGAAAGTGAGGGCTAAGTGGCCACAGCTGGGTTACACTGGCACACACATGCTCTTCCGCTCCCACATGCTGAGCTACACGCTAAGAATTTTGTTTCCCAAACCTGTTTGAATCAGTTGCATTTATTATCATCATTGTAGAATTTAATTCAACATGATGTAAACTTATGACATGAACAAAAAGAACTGTTTCTGTGAGCTTAATACCGGGAGGACTTGAGGACAAACTGAGTATATTAACCAATATAGGTTTAAATGAGACTAGCATAAAGGGGAAAAATTACAAAGGAATAATTCTACCCCAGGACTGCTTCACAGCATCAAATTCTTACTCTGTCCCACCCCAACTGGTTTAACATACATTTTATGACTATAATTTATGCAAGAAATAAAAAAAAGTCATCAATAAAGCTTATACCTGTGGCTGCTCTACAGAAGATTGACAAACAAGTGGTAACGTGTTGAATTTATCCCACTGTGTAATTCTTCACTTTAAATCCAAACATGTCTTGATGAAAGCAAACTAACTCAAATTAAGATCAAATCACCCTCTTAACAGACATTTGGAATTTATAATACATTGCAGTAAACAGGAGAGCTCTTGGCCGCTATCAGCCGGAGGGAAGCGGAGTAGGGAAACCAAGGCCCACAGCATCGCAGTTGGAAGCCGCCACCAGCTCACAGAAAGGTGGGGGAGTTGAAGGGGACAGTCAGGGTGCCTAACTCTGAGCATAGAGGCCAGTGTGAAAAGCTTTACTTTACCTTTTCCTTATCTTTGTATAAAGATCGCAAGGTATTGAAGACTGGTGGGCAACCCTTGCTGAAATTCATCCTTAGGAACTTATCCAAACATTCTTTAAACTTCTCACCTTGGAATAAAAAAAAATGCTGTGAGCTCATATTTACCCAAACAGCTTTAACAGCACACATTTCAATTCATTTGCATACTCAGGTATTTAAACCCAGGGAAAGAAATTAAATCCTAACATCATTTTTGCTCCTCAGCAACTATTCTTACTTACCAGATAAAAAATTTAATGGCAGTCTTCTTGGCACCAGTCCCCGGGGATACTTAGTCCAGGCTTCTTCATAAATTTTTAGTCGCTCTAACATATTAGCTGCAAAGAAGACTTCTTTTAATATGTAGTTACAATTTGTAAATTTATATAGCAAACTACAAATTTTTCAAAGTCTATAAAAATTATATTAAATGCAAAATTTAAGATAGAAAATATCTGTAATCTCATCACCCAAATATGTCAATAATTGTTTCAGACCTACATTTCTTTCTAATGCACTCACTTTTAATATCTTTAATCACATAAAATACACATTTTTTTTTATCCTGTCCTGTTTTAAGAAGACTTTTAAATTCTGAGGATTCCTTCACTTTTGTTCAGAGAAAGGTTGGGCATTCACTTCTATGTATTGCATCGTCATTATTATCTTTACCCTTCCCCTTGATTTATTTTGGAGCTTCTGAATCTGCCTCCTATGTTCCATTTCTTCACATTTCCTTTGCACTTTCTTTTACTCAGTTGAATCTTCCACTTCATTCATTTTCTTCACCTACGGCCACTCTTCTCCTTAATCTCCAGAGTTTTATATCCCTATGTGGGCTTTATTTGCCTCAGTTCCTCACTGGTACCTCCTCATCATTTGTTCTTTATAGCTAATAAGTTCCAACCTTCACCTAAGATTCCCCTACAAGCTTGACTCTCCCCTGGGCTGGCATTGATGACTGCAGCCCTGTGAGGCTCTAAGGACAGCTTCTGTCTGTGTCACTTATCAGTGTGTTGCAAATGGCCAACTACCTGGCCTCGAGGGAAACAATTTCAAATCAAGTTATCCTGGCTAATGAATCTGCCTATTAGCACACATTCTTCCGGGCCAGTCCTCACAAGGCAGGCCTCACTCCTGGGAGATGTTCAATTTACCTGGGATGGAAACTTTAGTCCACCTTCCCATGCAGGGGAGAGCTGCTCACTCCACACTGCTGCACCCATGTACCAAGAGACACTCTGTGAGGCCCAGGATGCCACAGAAGCTCTTTCTACCCTTTAGGGACATCTACAATTCTGTCTGGTGAATTTCCCTTTTGGGTTCTTCATGTTACTATGTATTTGTGAATTAAAAAAAAATTGTTTCTAAAATACCTGTCTTACCTATTTTAACACATTAGTATGAGGCGAGCAGTTTCAGAAAACACTTTCATCTTAAATGGAAGTTTGCAAAGGTACTTCTGCACTCAAATTCAGAACCAATTCTTAGCCACTATTTTTCCAATTATGCTTTTCAGTAAGTTCATAAAATATGTGTCAACACAGAGAGCAATTAAAATTCAGAAAGTGTTAAATAATACTACCTGGCTTCAGTGCCTTTTCCAAGCCTTTGTAATAGGCCCAGTTTTCAGGATTTCTCTCTTGTAATCCTCTATAAACATCAGCTGCATCTTCCAAACGACATAATTGCAACAGAAGTTCCCCTGATGAAACAAATTAATTTAACTATCTTCCATTTATGATTTTAACTTTTCCTCAAATTTTCTCAAGATCTCTTCAATAACAGAAGTAGACAGAGGATTTGGTATTCTCCCAAATTTCCAACTCCCTTCATCAGGACTGTTTTTATCAAATTACTTTATTGTCCCTTCTTTTTTAAAGTTGAAATCATTTAGAAATGTAGCCCTAACTGCAGGTCACATTCTCAAATTCACTGGACACACAAACACCAAACCCCCATCCACTGATCAATTATTGCTGACACCGCAGAAACAATTTCAGCACCCACATTAACTGACCTCATCTAGTACCCTAACCTCATGATCCCCAAATCAACTATAAAACAGTAATTCTGCTGCGGTAGCCCATAGCCACATTCAAAACTTCCCTTCTCACTCTTGCTTGCTTTACTCATAACTCACCTGACTTGATTTTTAGCTCACTAATCCTTCTCTTCAATCTTAGAAGAAAAAACCATTCCCTTTTCTTTGGAACTTTCAGCAACACAGAGACACAGTGTCTTCTACTACATGACCAATCCTATCCTTGAATGAGATCAACAGTATCAAAAATCAAAATCAACCTCAAATCCCGTGTTTAGCATTTTTAAGACCTGGATTGCCTCAACTGTTTGTTATACATCTTTTACAAAAGGAAGTCCCAGATGAAGGGAAGGAGCACTAGTGTCCCAGAAATACGTGACTTCCAAATTCCCATAAAGTCTCAAACACTGCTCAGGAATTATTTTCCTTGTTCCTAAATGATTTTATTCTACCAAAGGTAATTCAAATACTATCATTTCACCCTTGCTCTCATCAGATAATAAAAACTGGTTACTGTATGCCAGTAGTGTGTTTCACCTGATTACTTAATTCGGCTGTCAAAATTCTATGAAATACCTCATTATTATTTTCATTTCTAAGCAGACAGAACTTAAGCAAACTTGTTGGGGAGTTAGCTGGAGGAATGAGGATTTGAGATCAAGTAATTTGATTAGAACAACCCATATTCTTATTGTTTCATCAGTGGTTCCCAACTGGGAGCACTTTGATCACCCAGGGGACATTTGGCACAATCTAGAGACTTTTTTGGATGTCAGGTTACAGAAGAGGTACTACTGGAATCTGATGGGGAAAGGCTAAGGACACTGCTGAATGTTCTGCAACATACTACAGACTTCTACACCCAGTATCTTGGGCCCAAAATGTTAACAGCACCAAGCCTGACAGCCTGTTCTATTTTAGCCCAAAGTCTATTTAGTAAGCAACTTTCCCCCCTAAACTATACCCATCTTCATATACCTTCCTTATTCTTTTTCTTCCCTTTCTTTGTGTAAGAACTGGCAGTATTAAGAATTAACAATGAGCCGGGCACGGTGGCGTGTGCCTTTAATTACAGCCTACCAAGTACAAGGCCAAGATTCGGAATCGCTTGAGTCCGTGGGTTCGAGACCCGCATGGGGCAACATAATGAGACCTAGTCTCAAAAACAGCTGGGCGTGGTGACACATGCCTATAATTCTAGCTACCTGGGAGACTGAGGCTGGGGATCGCTTGAGTGGGTTACCCCGGGCAACATGAGCCTGCGGTTCCCCGGGCAACAAAGCAAGACCTAGTCTCAAAAAAAAGAATTAACAATGAAACCTTCTCCAGGTCTACTCACCCTCTCTAGAAGGGTTATCCTGCTCAACTCATCCTTTCCTCCAACTCACTGCTTCCAAAGATGGAGTTCACTCTTGGTTCCCTTCTATTCTCTTTATGTATGTTGGCCCCAATACCTGACTCACGGTAGGTATTCGATGCATATTCTGTGCAATGAACCAACAGTTGTTTCCTATTTCACTATAAAATGGAAGCAACTTGAAGAGAATTTCCAAAACCCCAGTACATACCTACGTGCCCATCTAGTCTGCCACCTCTCATCACTATGAATAAACTACTTAGGTTCTTAAAGTTAATCCTTATACTTATCTACAAGATCAGTCCCTTTCCCTGTATCAAATATTCTGAATCATTCTCCAGTGAGCAGAAACACCCTCTCAGTTGTGTACCATTTCACCCACTACCATCCTGTATCTCTTTCCCTTTAGAGTACAACTCCTTGTGTGAGTCATTAATACATGCTATTTCAAATTCCTCTACTTCCAATCTCATTAAAATATGATTGATTAGTCTGAGCTTTACCATCCTCCTTCCAAATGATCACAAAGTGCTTCTGACAAGGTCACCCAAGACCACCAAATTGCTAATATCACTGGCCATTGCTGAGTCTTCATGTAAATGAATGTACCTGCCATTCTTCCTCACCAAGCAAGTGTTCAAAAGATTGAGGAAAATTATGTACCTAGGAGTACTTAAAAAAACATTATGTATTTCAATAAAGAAAAATATCATGTATTTTAATAAAGAAACTAAAGACTTTCCCCATGTCACACACCTAGTTATTAGCCACAAAGAGGGAGGGGCTGATGTTTTCCCAACCCTCTCCTCCCTTCCTCCCCCCACCCCACCCCCGTTTTTCCAATCTTTTGATCTTTCCATTATAATAGAAATCTCTTCATAACTGAATGACTACTAAGCAATAACCATTTGAGATCCAGGACTGCTGAACTGGCAGTTTTTCTTGCCAGTACCATTTACCTCTACTGAGGTTACACCTGGCAAATAACCCTTATGCACACCTACAGCACATTTTTCTAGTATTTAACAAAAGGAATTTAAAATCAGCAAACTTCAGTTTCTTGTACTAGAGCAAGGGCATAATCTTTCATTTCCCAGAATCTATGATTATTTGTTTTTATCAATAATATCAACTGTTTAATTTTTTTTTTTTTTTTTTTTTTTTTGAGACTAGGTCTCACCATTTTTGCCTGTGGAACCACAGGCTCATGTTGCCTGGAATACCAGACTCAAGCAATCCCCAGCCTCAGCTTCCCAGGTAGCTGGGATTATAGGCACATGCCACCACACCCAGCTGTATTTTTTTTTGGAACTAGGTCTCGCTACATTCCCCTGGCGGTATTCGAATCGCAATCCCTGGCACCGCAGCAGCTTCCTAGGCTGCTGCTCACAGGCATGCGCCACCATGCCCGGCCCTAAATTATTTTTTATATTTAAAAATATTCAACTTATTCAAAGTACATGAATTAGAAATAGGTTTTCTAGCCTCAAAAAGTTGTATTATGTTCAATTTATCAGCAACAACTAGATTTTTCAGAATTGATCTTTGCCATAATTACATAATACAGCAAATGACATTGTTTAAAAAAAAACTAAAAATACCTTTGGTTTCTTCTACAGCAAGTTTATCACAAATCTGCTTTTCATAGGTACAGAGATGTTCCAGAGCTTCTCTATAGAGACCTGCTTCCCGAAGAACTTGATTTTGATATAAAAGTAGTTCACTATATTCATAATCCACTTTATCAGGTGACGTCTATAATGTGGATATAAAGAATACTAATAGTAAGGATTGTTTCATAGTAGAAAATTGTTTATAAACTCAAATACTAACAAGGTCGAGGGATAATAGCTAACTGATAAAACTTTTTAAAAATTCCAAAATATCTGTTTAGAGAGAAACTAAGTAAACAATGACATTACTTGTAATCCATTGACTAAGAATTCCATAAGCCTTTACTTGTAAATAAAAAGGGGAGAAAGGAAAGCACTTACTTAATGGGAAAATATTAAATAATAAATCTAGAAGGAATTTGTGAATCACCATTTCTTTTGCTTGTTTTTTCGGTTTTTTTTTTTAGACTATCTCACTGTTTTTGCCCGTGGAACCGCAGGCTCATGTTGTCTGTGATACCACAGACTCAAGCAATCCCCAGCCTCAGCTTCCCGGGTAGCTAGGATTACAGGCGAGCGCCACCACACCCAGCTGTTTTCTGGGACGAGGTCTCACTGTGTTGCCCCGGGCAGGACTCGAACCGCGATCCCAGGCCCCACTGCGACTCTGTAAGCTGTCGCTTAATAGGCACATGCCACTGTGCCTGGCATTAGAGAATCACCATTTTGTTGTAATTGTAACAGGAACAATTGACTCAGGTAAGAATCATAATCACTGATGGAAATATTAATAGGAAAAATTTGGTAAGGAAAAATAAGTTACTCATAATATCTCTAGTTGCCTATTAAAATCAAAGAGAACAAAATACCAAGTTTATAGTGAAGAAACCTGACAGACACCATCTTACCAAATAATCCAATAGAACAGACATCATTTGTTATCCTACACAAACATGTTATCGCTGTACTTCTCAAAGTGATAAACTCTGAGAACATCACTTCCTGAACTCTTCAAAATTACCAACTGTCATGAAATGCAAAGAATGCTTCTGAAACAGTTCCAAATAAATGAGACTCAAGGAAAATGACAACTAAACGCAAGGTATAATTCTAAATTAAATACTCAAGTGAAAAAAGAATTGCTAGAAAAGATGTAAGCAGGACAATTAGTAAGTTTGACTATGGCTACGGATTAAATTAACAGTCTAGCAATGTTAAACTTCCTAGTGCTTGATAATCTGTACAGTACTATCTATAAAGCGGATAACTAGAGTTATTCTTACACAATGCACTGAAGCATTTAGGAATAAAAGCAAGATATCTCCACTTTCAAATGTTCTGGGAAGAAAATCAAAGAGAGTAGCTACAGATCCTGTCAAACATGTAAAATATCAGCAATAAGTGAGGGTGTTTTTACTATTCTAAATCTGTAACTTCCCTATAAGTCTGAAACTATTTCAAAATAATTAGCAAGTTCATGCAAACTTCTTTTTCATTATACCTAGAATCACATAATTTACCTGTTGTGTTTTCCTAAATTCTTCTAAAATCTTTGCCGCCATTTCATAATCTTCTAATAAATGGTAGGCAATAGCATAACCAATCCATGATGCTCTCTGTGCAGGTCGAAGCTGAAGTAACTGATACCTTGTTTCCTTTGGGGAGGGAGGGGAGAAGTTTAGTAAAAACCATGTTTTCTTAGGTTTACAGTTAAACCAATTTTCCTTTAAAAGATCACATTTACCCCACATGTACCCCACTGAGGAACATGCAGCACTGTGTTAAGGATAGTAACAAAAATAATTCCCAACACCCATCTGATGTCACTTTAGAGGCAAATAAATATCTATGAAGAGATACAAATGAAGTCTACAAGGTAACTTTAAAATTTTAGACAAGGTATCCTCTTATATTTGTGGATCTACTAGCTCTTAACAAAAGAAACAGGATGGAAAAGATAATACACAGGGAAAATTTTTCAAACTTTATTTTAAAAATGCAGTGAGGCCGGACACAGTAGCATGTCTTTAATTGCAGCCTGCCGAGCGAGGCTGGGAGTAGGAATTGCTTCAGTCTGGGGATTCAAGACCTGCCCCACCCAGGGCAACACAATGAAACCTAGTCTCAAAAAACAGTTGGGTGTGGTGGCTGTGGCTGTAATCCCAGCTTCTTGGGAAGCTGAGGCTGGGGATTGCTTGAGTACGTGGTGCCCCGGGCAATGTGAGCCTGCGGTTCCACAGGCAAAAATAGTGGGACCTAGTCTCCAAAAAAAAAAAGCAGTCAGTGCCCAATTACTGAGTTAACATCTAGAAAAAACAACCCAGAGGGTATTACATGCAGAAAATAAGACAAACCCAGGAGTGATTTCACAACAAGGAAAAAAAAAGCGATTTGAAGAATAAAAATGTAGTTACAAAGAGACATTATTCTCAACGCAGGTAAAAAGGTCAAAAATTGCATTTTCCTGAAAAATGTAAGAAATGAAGATTCTATTTACATGCTAACAATAAAAAATATGAATGTTTCTTTTCACTGAATTAGCTCAAGCCTACATATAATCCAAATCACAGTAAAATAAACTTACTTTTAAAACAGACTATTCTAGACTACAAGCAGTCTTTATATTGTAGAAATATAATCACCATTGGGAGGAAGAGATAAGATTCAACTGGGAAGAGGAGATAAGATTCAATTAAATATTTTAAATAGGTCTTAATATAAGGAAGCATTCAAAAAAGTTTTAAATATTTTAACATTTTTCCCCTTAGAATAAAAAGGTTTCCATTTTACTTACCCTGTAACCTTCAAGATCTCGCATTTGAATCTGTAGTAAGGAAAGGTCCCTTAAGATTTGAAGATTGTCTTTATCCCATTTTAGCGCATTTCTATAACACTTAATAGCTTCGTCATATTTCTTGTCTGACCTCTGGAGTAGGCCATAAACATGCCAACCTAAACAATTTGGTTAAGGATACAACCTACAAGTCAAGAAATAAAATTCCAATATTCCCCAGGAAACTCAGAGAACTACGGTTATTTACAAAATCACAAGTTTAAAAAGGGCAGTGATAGAAAGATAGAAACTAGATTAATATGCAGTAGAAAACAGCCCATCTTTTTGAGCCAGAGAAAATTAGGTCTAGCCTGCCTTATTAGATCTGTGACCTTGAATAAGTTATTTAGTTCAATTATACTTCCTCAGTTATAAAGTAAAAATAGAAAAGTTTATACAGCAAAACATAGTGATTTGGTGACTAGGTAGAATACCATATATACAATGCTCACTGCCTGACAGAAAATAAATGACTGAAATCATTCATTATTAAAAAGAAAAAGAAGAAAAAGGTATCTATAACGTAATTAAGTCATATAAATTTTCTATGGAGGGTTCATAGAACACTTAACTTTTGTTTTACTAAGCTGAAGTATACAAACATCTAACATTTTAGTCTCTTTGCACAACTTGATTTTGTTTGTGTACAATGCAAAATGGTAATGACAGTTAAGAGTGATTACCTCACAGTTACCAAAAAAACTTTTTGTGATGAGAACTTGTAAGATCTGCTAGGTTAGCATCTTTCAAGTATGCAGTACTGTAGTAGCCACAATCACCATGCAGTATATCACATCCCGTGACTTACTTTACTTGACAACTGGGGCTATGTTATGCTCCACTACCCAAGTGCCTCTGGCAACCACCAATTTGTTCTCTAGCTTTATGAACTTGATTTTGTTGTTTGTTTTTATTCCACATTTAAGTAAGAGCATACCACATCTTTCTTTACGTAGCATAATGTATTCATAGGTCCATACAGTCACAAGTGCCAAGATCTCATCCTTTTCAATGACTAATATCCTGTGTATGTGTGTGCACACACATTTTCTTCACCCATTCATCTATCAACAGACTCGTTTCTACAACAACTATAAATAATAGATGCAGTGAATGTGAGTGGTGCATGTACCTTTTCAAGTTTAAATGTTCTCACTTTCTTCAAACAGGCACGCAGAAGTGGGAGTAAGGGATCACATGGTGGCTTCTTTTAGTATTTTGAGGAACCTCCATGCTGTTTTTCATAGTGCCACACCAGTTTACATTCCCACCATCAGTGCACAGGGGCTGCAACCTCTGAATTGCGTCTGTTCTCTGCCTCCCAAAATTATCCCCAGGGAGTTTAATGTTATTTCAAATTTAAAGAAACATATCCATCAAGAGGAACCCAGTTAAACAAGTCATGGTAAATATAGAGAGAACATATATAATCATTAAAATCAATGAAAAGATACCAATAACAGCCACATTAATTACTCTGCTTATTTTTATAGTTCCGCCAGCTCATTTCTGCTTTACTGGATTAGATGTAATTTTTCAACAAGCTCTAACGTTTTATGTAATACTGGAAGTGCACTGTGTATGCTTCTAATAAGTATCCCTCCTTACTAGGCTAAGTTTTTTGAGAACAAAATTCATCTTTGTCTAACTATGCCAGGGGCCTGGTAACACTTGAAAATGTGCTCCTTCGGCACTTAAAACTGCCTTAATCCACAAAACAGATAAAGAAATATTTGTTTATAACTGTCTAATAAATAACAACCTATAATTCTTTTTTTATGTTCCCAAGATATTTGTACTTGCTCATAATCCCCACACTTCCTCAAAGAAATAAAATGTATCTGGTATGGTTGTATTTAGCATTTTCAGGCACTATGTCAGCACCTTACTATCTCATCGCTAACTCTTTCCACAAACACAATGAGATGGATATAATTACTGTCTTTTTACAAATGGGAAAACTAAGCTCTAAGATCACAGGTAGGAGGAAGCTGTGCTGGAAATTCAATCTGAGGATACATAAATCAAAGCCTGTGCTCTTAACCAGTACTATATCTCTCTAATGGTTCTTACTGTATATCTTTCTCTAAATTTATGATCATGGTGAATATGCATAATGTGTAGAAAGAATTTCTAATGGTATTTTAAAGGGCAGGTCCCAATTATCTATGAATATATACAATGTTAGAACATGTACCTACATAAAAATGTTCCCTGAATGAAGGCAGTTGCTATACCTCAATTTAAGAAAGAATCATCCTTGGAGCTATAGAGTTAAAAAAAATCTAACACTCTTGACATTCAAAATGATAATCTTAGCTTAAAACACCCCAATCTAATCCTGAAATATATCTCAAAAAGGATACACACATGACTCTTCAAGTCATTTCTCAAACCTCTACGAACCAATTCATAAGCTTCTTCCTTTTTCCCCAAACAGTTCAATGTTAATCCTTTCATAGCCAGGGTTTCTATTAAAAATAATGGAAAAAAAGGAAAAAGAAATTGAACATATGAAAAAATAAAAACTGTATCATAATCTTAAAAACAAAGGTACTATTATCCTAAGTATTTTAAAATATAAAGGAGATTACTGGAAAATTTTCCAAGTTTGTACAGAATTAGAATATTTTAAAAACTGGTAAACCAAGCAAACACATATTTCTATACTCGAGACCTTTCTTTTTTTCTAAGGCAAAAGACACAACAATGCACACCAATTCACTAGAAAAGAATCTATCATCTATATGGCAACAAGATGCAAGGACTCTGTTACTGCTCTCCAGGGGATTCTGGAGGGCCTTACATCATAACTCCTTCTAAGTATGAAAACTTCATCTTGAAACAGACTTTGCTTCTATGAACCGGAGCTAGATGATGACTAGACTCATTTACTCCTACCTCATGTACTGCTACAATGAATAAACTACAACTCAGTGTTTAAGAGATAAGTAAGTTATCTATTAAAAAACTTTAGGATTACTATTGAATACACAAGTAATATATATCAGAAACCTATCATTTGCAGCTAACATTAAAATAGCTGTGACAGTGGGCACGGTGGCATGCATCTTTAATCCTAGCCTAGGAAGGGAGGAAAGAAGGCTAAGACTAGGAATCACTTGAGTCCAGGGGTTCGAGACCCACCCCAGACAATAGAACGAGACCTAGTTTCAAAAAAAAAAAAAAATAGCTGGGCGTGGTGGCACATGCCTGTAATCCCAGCTACCAGGGAAGCCGAGGCTGGGGATCGCTTGAGTCTGTGGTTCCTTGGGCAAAAATAGGGAGACATAGTCAAAAAAAAAGAAGAAAATCATGTCTAAATTTAAAGGAACAAAATATTTGCCAAGTAGGTAAATTGGCAGGCTACTACAGAAAATATCTTAGTGTCAAAGAGGTAAAAATCTATTTCCTATAAATTTACCCATCATTTTTTAATGTCTTAGTTAATTTCATCCAGGGTTCCCAATAAATATAAGGCAAACCATCACTATATGTACCGTTCAAAAAAATACATTCTGAATTTATGGCCAGGCATGGTGGTGCATGCCTGTAAGCAGCAGTCTAGGAAGCCATGGCTGGAACCAGGGATTGTATAGTTAGAGTCCCGCTAGGGGCAACGTAGCGAAACCTAGTTTCAAAAATATAGTTTCAGCCTCCCAGGTAGCTGGGATTATGGGCGTGTGCCACCGCCCCCAGCTTTTTATTATTTTTAAGGGACTAGGTCTTGCTATGTTGCCCAGGGTTGTCTCAAATCTGCAGACTCAAGTGATTTCCAGCCTCAGCCTCCCAGATAATTGGGATTACAGGTGTGCGCCACCACGCCTGGCTTACTTTCAAGTTTAGTTACACATTCTTTCCTTATTTAATGACCCAATCTTCTGACCTCACCTAGGCAAAAACTTCATAAACTTTCGGAACATTACAATATAAAAATTCTACCTTAAATATGACTAGACACATGAATTAAGTTACACTGCTAAATTAAGATATGTTGGTTCATGAGCAAAGGACCAAATGGGCACTTACTGAATAAGCTTATTGTGAAGAATAAAATGTTTTCAGTTCAATCAAAATTCTAAAGCACATAGTCTTATAACATCTTTAAAAAACTTATTAAAATCAGCATTCAATCCTACGAAGTTCCCCTCCTAATATATTTAACACAGCAACAAGTAATAACTCGAGCAGAACAGCTGTTTGACAATTCAAAATGCTGTATTAATCATCTTTTCACAGGAGTCAAGTAATAGAATAACAGAAACCAAATAATTGAAGACAGGCAAGTAAACAAAGCCTTACTACTTATACTTACAAGTAAGTGTATGGTATTTACACTTACCTCCATGCTCTGCAAATTTGGGATTAGAGAGGATTTGTTTACAGAATTTCAATCCATTTCTATACTGTTTATGTTCATAACATCTCTGTCAAAACAAAAAAAAAAATTTGAGTTTAGGAAGAAATGCAAATAATTTGAAATTCAATGGACTCTGCTAAGGGCAACACAAAGAGCCACTCACCTAATTCCACTACAATGCCAGTAAATGTCTGTGTATAATTATAGCATATAAAGTATAATTATATGTATATGATAATGTATATTATATCCATTGATCTGCCTAGTTCAAATACACAAAGCAAAAAGTAAAATAAAGAAACAATATAAAAACAGGAAAAATAAAATCATGAGCTCACTCAAAAGTTCTTGTATGTGCTATAGAAATAAAAACTGATGAAAAGGTCTAGAAAGTGTATTATAAAATAATGTTTTATAATGAAGGAATATCTCAGGTCAAAAGGGACAAGTGTATGTAAAATAATGGGTTGTGGGAAAGTAAGGGAGGGTTCTTTCCTCCCCACACCAAGGGACTTCACAGTGAAATTTCAAAATCTGAAAATGAAAAAAAGGTTTTTTAAAACATCGTAAGAGAGGAGGAAAAGTCACATAACAAAAATCTATACTCAGGACACAAAACTTTTGTTCCAAAGTAATGGAAAACTGCTGTTCTGTAGCCAACTATGGACTTAGCAATTCTACTTTGTTGCTTCACATCTGAAATCTTACATATGCAAAACCTAACTGATCTTTCCTGAAAACCCTATCTTCACTCCTTCACCATCACAGGAAGCACCCTCACGTCTATATCCCCAACTCTAGGGACAATCACTAGAGTACAAGTTCTCTAGACCACCCCTCCCCCCACAGCTGCAGCCATCCACAGGTGCCTGTGCTGCATGCACTAGCAAAGCAATGCTCTTCAGCATCAAATACTGCAAAATAGACAATTCATAATTCCAACACCCAATAAAAAACTAGAAAATCCAGGCACTAGGAAAACATCATGCCTAACCAGGAATAAGAGATGATGGAATTATAAGACAAGGATATAAAAGACAACTGTTAGAAACAAGCTCAGGGCTGGGCACGTGGAATCTGTGCCAGCCCTGATCGGCAGGTGCCCGCAGCTGCTGGCGAACCTAGGCCAGCGGCTGCACCCACTCAGCAACCATATAGCACCCACTAGGTCCCCTGGGCAAGACTATGGATCCATCCGTGATCTAGGAATGGGGGGGGGGGTTTTGACACCCTTGCTGCTTCACCCTCACTCCACAGGAGGACTGATAGCATAAATGTGCACACAGAGACACAGAGCGGATGAGGGGCCAGAAGAGAGTTGCGCTAACACTTGTGTGGGACTCAGAACAAGGATCATTCAGAAAGATAGTAGGTGCTGGAATGGAGACACAACTGTGGTAAAGGCCTATCAAACCTTCATCTATGGCTTCACCAGAAGCGGAGAAATCAAAGCTCCATGTGGAACTTGCCACCCAAGGAAACATGGCTCCCTCCCCAAGCCTTGAGAGAGGCGGCCTGCAGAGGCAGGGCATTGGCTCCACAGCAAATCTGCAAACGGACGGGGAGGAGATGACCTGCAAGGTCCATCAGTGGATGCCTGGCCTCATTGAGAAACCTCCTCACTGACAATGGCTGAGGGAAAGGATCCCCAAAGTCAGAGGTCAGAGAAATGAGGTGCAGAGATAGCGGAATGGCAAGGAGATGGTACTGGAGCCAGCAACTAGAAGATACCGATAGACCCCAAATGAACATGGACTGGCTGCCCAATACAAAGCTAAGGACTACAAACCATCAAGCACAATGTACCATGGCCCTGGAACACAGTCCCTCATCCGACAAATGGACACAGCCAGAGAAAAAGAGACAAAGACCAATGGACCCAACATAAACCAAAAAAAAAACAATGAGTGGAGACTGAGTGAACACAAGGGGGTGGGTGGGTGGAGAAGGGAAGGCATCCCAGTAACCATTTACCTTATTTACTTATGTAAGAATTTATAAGAATTTAGAAATAAAATTTTAAAATTACAAAAAAAAAAAAAAAAAAAAAAGAGGCTCGGGAATTTAAAGCAAACACCTGAGGAGAAAAAGAAACAGTAAAAAAGGACAGTGACCACCCAAGGCAGGGTGAAGCTGAGCAGGGAGGAGAAGCCAAGACCACGCCAAGGGTAGGGCCTGGAGAGATGGTGAGAGATGTGACCCCATCACCTGGCTGGTCACCTGGCTTCTTGGATTCGTGCCAGGGCTTTGGGGGCTAGGAGACGTGTGGAGTGCAGTGTGTAGACACACTCGGAGGAGACAAGTTCCGAAAGACAGTCAGGAAGCTGACAATGGCAGTCATACTTTGCTCTCTTCGCCCCAGACTTAACCATCTCTTTCTGCCCCTTTCCTTTGATCCCTTGCCCTGCCAGAGGATGCCTTACAAGTGTGCCAAGCTTGCAGCCAGCTCTGCTTGGCTGTGCATCTACTCAGGAGGGAGAGGTGACTTTGGGGGTTTTACTGGAAAACTGTTATCCTCCTTCTCTTGTAAGCACACTGATCCTATTAAAAGTTCTTTCACACTAAGACTATGTTTTGTCTTTTTTTTTTTTTTTTTTTTTTGAGACTAGGTCTCACTATGTTGCCGGGGGGTAGTCTCAAACCCGTGGACCCATAGCCTCAGCCTCCCAAGTAGCTAGGATTATAGGCACGCACCACCACACCCAGCTACTATGTATTGTCTTTATGAGGCAGAAGGCAGAACCCCTTTACAGTGTGCAATTTAGAGGTCCCAAGCACCCCTCAGTCTGTAGACTAACATCAAGAGTCCCTGCAGCTTTCTAGTCCCAGCTGGACATGGCCACATAGCTAGGAGGTGCCAGGGGGAAACAATCTGAACCCAGACCACCTGAAGAGAGCCACCATATTTAACCACCAGAATTACTGTTTCTCTAGTGTGGAACAGCCTGGGCACAGTAAAAAGAAAATAAGTTTTTTTTTAAAATAGAACTGCTAACATAAGTAGGAAGGGTGAAAAGAGGGGAAATAACCCATATTCCTACTACAGAAACTGTTGCTATTAACATTGTTTAATAAAACTGTATTCACAATTACAATTATAGAAGAATATACTAATCATGTGGTACAAATGGAACCTGTATAGTATAATTCAGATGAACATATAATAAAACAAAAATCAAGCTGGGTCCATGGGGCGCACCTGTAATCCCAGAGTTGGGAGACAGAGGCCAGGGATCGCTTGAGTCTGTGGGTTTGAGACTACCCTGGGCAACATAGCGAGATGTAGTCTCTCAAAAATAGCTGAGTTTGGTTGCATGTGCCTGTTATTCCAGCTACCTGGAGGCTAAGGCTAGGGATCACCTGAGTCCGCCAGCTCAGGACTACCCTGAGCAACATAGTAAGACCTAGTTTCTTTAAAAACAAAACAAAACAAAAAAACAATTTTATTTTGTATAGTTAAACTTATAATATTCAGGATTCTAAATGTTTTTTTTCTTGGTTTTACCAGATACTTCTTAACAGTTTACAGCACCACTGTTTTCAAAGGGATTTTACACTCCCATCACACTTGATCTTCATTCCATCACACTTGATCTTCATGATACTTCTAGAAACTAAAACTAAAAGCATGAAAGGTTTCATCCTTCCACAGGAAGGATTCTGAAAACAAGTCACTGCCAGAAATCACAAGCCCAGCTAGTGGGGGAGATTAAGTTCCACTGTAGATCCTTTGAGTCCCAGTTTGGAATTCTTTCCAAATCTTAAAATGTTATTAGCACAAATGTCATAAAAGCTAAGAGTTTTAATCTTTTAATATATCTTCCTATCAACAAATTCACTTTTTCTTGACTACCTTTTCCTTGTCTTTTACAGACAATAAAAATGTGAAAAATAGTAAGAATAATGAGCACACATACAAAGAATTAGTTTCCCCCAAATCATGTTTATCAAGTAAAAAAAATAAAAACCAAATCCCTTCTTTGAATGATAAACTATAGTACTCAGCTTTATATTTTATCATACTTCAGAACAGTAATTAAGTTTCAGCTGCTAATGATTATGTTCCCAATTAATGAAATTTGACTTTCTTCCTGAAATTATAGTCAATGTCATTAACCTAATTAATATCCCATCAACATGGTCTGTAAAAATAATTCAAACTGGCAAACTGCTAAAAAGTCAGTCTCCTCCCAAATCAAGAATAGTCATACATTTAAGGAAACTTCTTTCTTTCCTTAAGGTACCACCAACTACAATAGGTTCTCCTCACTACAAAAGAAAAGCAGTATTTTCAGTTTGATAGAAAGGGTCAAAAGATTTGACTTATTTTATCTCATAAATTTTCCTTCAAACTTCTGCTCTTGGCAAAGGATAATCTATATTAGCAAATAGGGTTAACAAGAAAAACTGGAACTAGTGTATCATCAGTCCACAAACTTCCTATGCTCCTGATCCTATTACACCTGATCATGTGTAATTCTGTTTAAGGCTTTTGTCTAATTCAAACAATTTTTTTAAAAATCAATCTTGCTAGGCGCGTTGGTGGTATAGTGGTGAGCATAGCTGCCTTCCAATCTTGCTAGGCATGGTGGCACATGCCTGTAGGTGGCAGCCTAGGAAGTCACAGCCGGGGCCAGGGATCATGGTTCAAGTACCGCCGGGGGCACATAGCAAAACCTAGTTCCAAAAAAAAAAAGCTGGGGGTAGTGGTGTGCGCCTGTAATCCCAGCAACCTGGGAAGCTGAGGCTGGGGATTGCTTGAGTCCGTGGTACCCTGGGCAACGTGAGTCTACAGTTCCACGTGTAGAAATAGAGAGACCTAGTCTCAATCAATCAATCAATCAATCAATCAATCAATCAACCAATCAATATCTTAAAACAGGCAGTCCCCTGAGGGTGGCCTGCGCGCCCAGGTCTCTAGCCGTTCAAGCCCTTGCCAGCGCAGGACAAAGGGGGTGAAGGTTCCTGGGTGAGCCTTGGAGGGGGGACAAGGTGGGGATTTCAGCAGCCCCACCCACCAACAGATGGCTGCTGCACAGGGCAGCCATCTGCAGCCCGGATCAGCGGAGCCATGTTGCCCCCAGCTCCCAGCCCAAAGGGAGCCTGGAAGGATGCAAGCTCAGCCACCCTTGCCTGGCGGCGGGGGAGCCCCTTCCATTTCGCTCTCCAGCTAAACTTCAAGAGCAAGAACATGAACACAACCCGATCATAGAACGGGTAAGGGATCATGCAAAAACCAGTCCACAAGTCTGAGCTGGACACAGCAGATGGACAACCAAGAGAACCAGTGCATGCGAGACAAGAGAAGTAACTGTAGAGACACGATGTCACGATGCGCACCTATGCGCTCATCCCTGGGGAAAATGCCGACCTCATTTCAGAGATGCCTTCTAGGAGAGCAACGCCCCCTCCCCACACAACGTGAGAGGAGAGGAAGACCAAAGATGGGGTAATCGGCCCCACATCAAAACTGCAAACTGACAGGGAGATGATCCACAAATGCCATTCACAGATGCCTGAATTCACAGAGAAACTTCTCCACCGACACTGGCTGGGGGTGAGAGCCCTAAATCTGACACCAGAGCCATAATTAAAGCAGCAAATCAGCGGAGATGGGATTGGAGAAGATGGCCTGCACAAGGAAACATGGACACATCACAAATGAATACAGACTGGCCGTCCAACGCAAACTTAAGACTATAAAACCTACCAGAAAGGCTCGCCTGGTTCCAACAACACAGTCTCTCACCCAGGGAAAGGACACTGCCACAGAAGAGAGACTAATGGACTTATTAGCACACTAGTAAACAACAGAGTGAGGTATGAGAGAACAGAAGGGGCACCAGAGGGAGAAGGGAGGGGAAGGCATCCCAAAAACCACTTAACAGAGGTTGTGCTCTAAAGAACAAAATAAGTAATAGTAAAAAATAAAAAAATAAAATCAATCTTAAAACAGAAGATAAGTCGTGAGGATTCCTTTTTTGAACAATTCAAAAGATGTACTTATACAAAATTTTTAAAACCACATATAACAGGCCGGGCATGGTGGCACATATCTGTAAGCAGCAGCCTAGGAAGCCGCGGCCAGGGTCAGGGATTATGGTTTGAGTCCCACCGGGGGCACGTAGCAATACCTAGTTCCAAAAAAAAATGCGTGGTGGCGCCCGCCTATAATCCCAGCTACCTGGGAAGCTGAGGCTGGGGATTGCTTGAGTTCGTGGTACCACAGGCAACGTGAGCCTTATGGTTCCACAGGCAAAAATAGCAAGACCTACTCTCAAAAAACAAACAAAAAAAAAAAAACCCACAAGTAACACCATTACTAAAGTTCATTCTACAGGGATGTGCAGAAGGGAGATTGACAAAATTCTTATCCAAACTAGGAGGCCTAAAGCAACTTTTTTTGGAACTTAAGTTTTCTTAAGTAAATGCAAAATACTACACATAACATTAGCATAGATTTCATATTTAATTTATTTAAAACTGGTTTTGTAAGCAATGCGATTTAACAAACCTGTTAAATTCTCCACAGCAAAATTGAATAAAAATACAAGTCTATGACTACTCCAAAGAAATACAAATGACCAACCAGTATATGAAAAAAATGTTCAGCATCACTTATTATCAAGGAAATGCAAATCAAAACCACAATGAGATACCACCTCACACCTGTGAGAATGGCCCATATTAAAACAACTGGAAACAAAAAATGCTGGTGAGGATGTCGAGAAAAAGGAACCCTCTTACACTGCTGGTAGGAATGTAAACTGGTCTTGTCACTATGGAAAGCTGTCTGGAGGGTCCTCAAAATACTAAACATAGGTCTATCATATGATCCAGGAATTCCACTTCTAGGAATCTACCCAAAGAACACAAAAACACAATCTCAAAGGAAACCTGCACTCCTGTGTCCCAAACAGATGACTAGGTTAAGAAGATGTGGTATGGGTCGGGCACGGTGGCTCGTGCCTGTAAGCTTCAGCCTATGAGGCGGCCGGGGCTAGGGATCACGGTTTGAGTCCCACTTGGGGCATGTAGCAAGACCTAGTTCCAAAAACATAGCTGGGCGTGGTGGTGCGCGCCTGTAATCCCAGCTACCTGGGAAGCTGAGGCTGGGGATTGCTTGAGTCTGTAGTACCCAGATGTGAGCCTGCAGTTCCCTAGGGCAAAAATAGCGAGATCTTAGTCTCTCTCTCTCTCTCTCTATATATATATATATATATATTTATATATATATATATATATACAAATTTATTTTTAAAATACAAGTCTATGTAGGAAGTGCCACAATAACGGAGCCCAGGGAACAAAACGAAACAAACAAACAAAAAAAATCTACAATTCCATTTCTGAAACGCCTGTAATTGGGAAAATCTTTAAAATGTCAGAACTGAGCCGGATATGGTGGCGCACACCATATGTGGCAGCCTAGAAAGCCGGGGCCAGGGATTGCTGTTTAATCCCACCAGGTGCACGTGAGACCTAGTTCCAAAAAAAAAAAAAAAAAAAATAGCTGGGCGTGAATGCGGGTACCTGTAATCCCAGCTACCCAGGAAGCTGAGGCTGGGGATTGCTTGAGTCCGTGGTACCCCAGGCAACATGACCCTGCGGTTCCACAGACAAAAAATAGCAAGATCTAGTCTCAAAAAAAAAAAAAAAAAAAAAAAAAAAAAAAAACAACTGTGAGTAAAGGTTTTGCTTGGTAAGTATTGACTGTTATAATGCTCTATCCCCCCCCAAGCATATGCTAATTTGAAATTAAAAACAGTAATAGTTGACTACAAAAACTGTAGACTATTATCTTTGATCAAGCAGTTAAATTTTAACATATTAACACTGCACTGTAGTAAAACAAAACAAGATATAATTAAACAAAATAAATTGTTCTACTAGTTGTTTTTTTTTTTTAAATGCCCATGTGCATTATTCCTGCTTCCAAATGCAAAAGCATAACTGACAGGGACCAAGCTTAAAGCTGTCAAGCATAAAGCTGGTAAATAAATATGAAAGAACTAATTTCAGCCACTGGACAGACTGCGATCTAAGAAGGGAAACAAGGTAATTCCCAAGAAAAATCCTTTTTTATGCCTAGAGGTATTTTTCAGACAGTGGAGTAGGGAAGGGGGAACCCCAACAGCCTGGCACTGTCACTGATTTAAGCAGAGCCAGAAACTGCTCTGATGGCTGAAGTCCACTGGGACAGAGAACCAGAGAGATGTTCAGAGATGTGGCTTCAGAAATCTGTGCAGGAGTCAATGGTTAAACAGAAAGTTTCAAAAAGAAAAGTACAACATGAAACTGAACAGGCACATGGTGACAGTCTGCAGGCTGAGGGAGAACAACTATACTAGCAGCACAAGCTGAAAAGGATTGGTGCTCACACGTGGCTGCAGATAGCTGAATTCCAAACACCCAAAGACAAACACTGTAGCACTCAGCAGAGTATCTTGCAAACAAGGCAAATCTAGGCCCACTTTTATTCACACTTAAAAACAAGTCTTGAAAAAATCAAATCAAATAAAGAAATAACCATGAAAGTAAACCAAGAGAATTAAGGAAAAGAACAAACTGACGCATGAGCAATTTAACTATCTGCCCAAACATCTCAAAAGATGACAGGACCCAGATATCAACAGTCCAGTGTCCACAATATCAATATAATGAAAAAACATTAATTACCAAAAATGAGTCAGAAATTTGTCACCCACAACCAAAGGGGTTAAAAAAAAAATCAAAAGCAACAGAAACAAGATGGATGGAGCAAGGATTTTTAAAAGTTACTATTATGTAATTTAAAGAACTGTAGAAAAACACAGAGACAATGAGGAAATCCTGAAACAAGAACTATTAAAAATGCAAATTGTAGAACAAAATACCAAATAAAATAAAATAAAATAAATAAAATAAAATAACCATATGGGCTCAAAATATTATAGTGCAATGAATTTAGAGCCAAAGCAGCAAACATAAAAACACTGCAGAGAACTTAAAGATTGCAGTACACCTGCAACCCTGTAATAAAAATTACCCAAAATGTAATGGAACAGTATTAATGGTCTCAAATATATATATATATTTATATGTATATATATACATATACACATATATATATACATATAAATATATAATATATATATTTACATCAAATATATATATATGACACAAGCATTCAGGGAGTCAAAAGTGATAAAATTAGTGCAAATTTGATGAAAACATTAAATTCACAATCTAAGAATCTCAAGAAACCCAGTCCTGATAAACGAAAACGGAGAGGAGGCTATCTATCCCCACCCACTCCTAAGTCTGGCAACTCAGGTGGTCCTCCTGCTCTATCTCCTTTTATTTCTGATCTTCCATTTACCTTAAATAAATGTGCCTCTATCACCCAAAAATAGACAGGAAAAAGAGGCACATCATAGCCGAGTTGCTGAAAAACAACAAAAAAGAGAAAATAGTAAAAGCAGCGAGAAAAAAAAGGGAAAAAACAGTATAATAAAGATCTCCAGTTATCTCAGCCTCTACCTTAACTAGAAAAGAAGAAATTAAGCAAAAAGAGCAATGTAAGTCAGGAGGAAGGTAAGAGCAGAATGAATGAAACAGAAAAAAGAAAAATATAGGAAATGAGTAAAACCAAAATCTGATTCATTAGGATGATCAACCAAATAGATAAACCTCTAGCCAGATAGGGCAGTGATCATAAAAGCACACAGAACCGTGGAAGAACTAAAACCCCTCATTCTAGTACACCCCCCAAATGGCAAATACATAGGTCTGATCTTATTCACAATAACCAAAGGTTCTGAGAGAACCCAACTAAGAGATACAACACACAGACCCCCAAGCAACTACCAAACAGAACCACAAGAATCCTGACATCTGATCTGTCAGAGTCAAAACCCACAGGAGCTGGGACATGAAACTTGGACCTGGTCAAGTTCACCACAACCATATCATCATTCTCCAAAGGATACCAAACAAGACCCAGAGTCTGATAATATTCAGAATAACAATGGTAAAATCAAAATTATGTGGCATACGAAAACAGGAAAATCTCCACTTGCATGAGAAAGAATAATCAGGAAACAGCAATGTAGAGATTTTTAAGACTTTAAATTAATCATTATAAAAATTCTGGAGAAAGCAATTAGTAAACACCCTGACATACCTTTTGGGAAGAGTGAAAAAAGCTCCTATTATGGTCTTATTACCAGAACATCGTTAAGAAGAAAGACTCAGTATACTGTAAAATAGATGAAATGTATCCAATCTAAAAACAACAGACTGAACAGATTAAATTTTAAAAAGGGGCCGGGCACCGTGGCGCTTGCCTTTAATCACAGGTGACAAAGCACAAGGCCGATGCAAGGAAGGCCTTGCCGATGTGATGATGTGACGAATTGTTTGAGTCCTCAGGTTCAAGACCTGCCAGGGTCCGGGTCGAACACCTGCCCGGGCCGAAGACCCACCCGGGGCAACATAGCGAGATCTAGTTTCAAAAAAAAATAGCTGGGCATGGTGGCGCATGCCTGTAATCCTAGCTACCTGGGAAGCTGAGGCTGGGGATCACTTGAGTCCATGTTACCCCCAGGAAATGTGAGCCTGCAGTTCCCTGGGCAACAAAGTAAGACCTAGTCTCAAAATAAATAAATAAATAAATAAAATAAATTTTATAAAAGAAGTCTTATGCAGCTGTGACCTTGGGAAGGGGACCCTGGAAGTAGTCAGGCTCAGTCCATCAAGACTAGGGCTGAGATGGGTCACTGTGATAAGACAGCAGAGCATCTGAGACACGATGTTAAGAAACAGAATTTTAGGGCTGGGCACGGTGGCTCATGCCTGTAAGCTTCAGCCTATGAAGCAGCTGGGGGGCTAGGGATCGCAGTTCGAGTTCCGCCTGGGGCCCGTAGCGAGATCTAGATCCAAAAACATAGCTGGGCGTGGTGGTGCACGCCTGTAATCCCAGCTACCTGGGAAGCTGAGGTTGGGGATTGCCTGTGTGGTACCCCAGGCAACAAGAGCCTGCGGTTTCTCAGGCAAAAACAGTGAGACCTAGTCTGAATGAGTGAGTGAGTGAGTGAGTGAGTGAGTGAGTGAGTGAGTGAGTGAGTGAGTAACAGAATTTTATCACAAAACTGAAAATAACTTCACTGATATTCCTAAAAATATAATCTTTAATTCCACTGATAAGACTATGAATGAGAGTGCTTGCTCTGGTAGCATATATACTTTAATCAAAGAATTAAAGAAAGAACATGAAGGAGGTTTAAAAAAATCTTCAAAATGGTTGGCTGCTTATATAAACAGAACATTTGGACAAGTTGTGAAAGCCCAGAAAATCTGCTGGTTGCCCATTCCAGAGTTCATTATCCTTCTCCAAATCCTTACTAAGTACAAACATCACTGAGTAGTGAGAACTGTGACATGGCAAAGAAATTAGGAAATCATATCAATAAAAGACAGTTACACAAAAACTTAAAATGTTTAAGACAAACAATTTGGTATTACGATGACATGATTTTCTCCAGTACAGGTAGACTTACCTATACTTACCTACACTACCATAGGTAGTATAGACTTACTATACTAAAAGTATGTTTCATAATATACCTTCCCATGCCAAAAGCATTTTATTCTTTTAAACTGTTCACAGTACTGCCAACTCAATAAAGCTAAATGACAAAAGCTAAAATTGGCTTTTAAAAGTGAGTTGTAGCCAGGTACGGTGGCTCGTGCCTCTAAGTTTCAGCCTATGAAGTGGCTGGGGCTAGGGATCCCGGTTCGAGTCCCGCTCGGGGCAACACAGCGAGACCTAGTCCCAAAAAACAGCTGGGCGTGGTGGCACGTGCCTGTAATCCCAGCTACCTGGGAAGCTGAGGCTGGGGATTGCTTGAGTCTGTGGTACCCTGGGCAACAAAAGCCTGCGGTTCCATGGGCAAAAATAGCGAGACCTAGTCTCAAAAAAAAAAAAAAAAAAAAGTGAGTCGTGCTGAAATAATGGGGTTTTCTCTAAAATAACCCAGGAGTACATGTGCAGATGACAAAGATTGAAGCAAAAGGTAATTGTCAAACCTGGGATACAGGTTTATTGTACAGTTCTTTTTGTTTTTCTATGTTTAAAATATTTCATGACTGAAAGCTGAAAAGACTTAAGTGTGCCAAAATGAAATCAAGAAGCAATGACTAACTTGCTAGAAGCGTGGCTGGCACTCAGTGGCACTAGTGGATTAGATCTTTATTAATCGTGCTACTTCTGTGGAACAGAGAGTCAGGGAGAACAGGCACCTACTGCCTGAAATGTCAGTCTAGAGCTGCAGCTATTTAACATTTTAATTAACTAATGTTGAATAAAATTTAAATTTCTTCAGTAAAGATCCTCAGTCTCATTACCTACATTTCCTAAGTTCACAGTCACCTCTCACTGGTGCCTAATGTACTTGGCAATGAAAAAACAGAACAATCCCACTATCACAAACAATTCTAAAGGACAACACTAGCTCAGCATTCGAATCTCTACAACACTAAACCACCAGCTGTGTCACTGCCTCATTAGAGCCTCAACTGAGTGAACATCAAAAAGTGACCTTGCAGGGCGAGTTATTAAAGAATTAAACGTAAACACATATAAGCACCCGGGCAAGCACTTGATAAAAAGGTTTAAATAAAGCATTATGATATCAGTTACAGCATATAACATTTAGACCCAACCCGTTTGACTGATTAGAGAAAAACCTGAAAGCAGAAACTGAAATAAAATACACTCAGGAAGAAAAGACTCTTTCTGAGACAATGGAAAAGTTTTCTATCTTGAAAGTGGTAATGACTGCACACCCTTGTCAAAACTAATGAAACAGTACACTCAAGATCTATGCATTCTTATTGTAGGTAAATTATACTTGAACTTATAAAGTCATTTGAAGTGAAAAGATGGAGTTTCGGAAATTACTTTTACCCTCCTTTTCCTAAAATTACTTTATTTAGGAACCTTTATTTGCACAAGTAAGTTTTATCCTCTTCATATCATGAGATTTCTGGCAAACTATGAAAGTAATGCTAAAAATTATTTTACTCCCAGTTAAAATATGTTTGCCTTACTGCTCTAATAAGACAAAATTAGATCCACCAGTATAACCAGGCTATTATTTTTACAGAATCTCTTAGAGAGAACTAAACAGACCTGGTGTCAGTGTCTAACAGTCCATGTCTGGTACCAGTTCATTTACTAAAAGATTTTTTGACATACTATGCCAAATTCTATCTCCCTCTAACTTTTGTTTACTCTTTCTAGTAAGAATTCCATTTTCTCCTAATCAGGTTAAATATCTAGTTCTTTTAGCTGTTCCTTCTATGAAAATTCTGACTCTTTAGACAAATTGGTGCAATAATGTCCCCATATTTTTAAGCTAATATTTCAAAAAATAAACTGATACTTTAAATAAGGCTGCAAAATTTTCATTTTCCTACAGTTTTTTTACAATCCTATCACATTTCACAAAAGGCACTTCAATATTTAAAAAGCTTCAAGTATACAGTGCAAGAATAAAAAACATAAAAATAAAAAACACAAGAATTAACCGGGCATGGTGGTGCATGCCTGTAAGTGGCAGCCTAGGAAGCCACGGGCGGGAGCCAGGGATCACGGTTTGAGTTCCACTGGGGGCATATAGCGAGACCCCTCCCACCCCCCCACCCCCACCCGCCAAAAAAAAAAATATAAGAATTTAAACCAATACTTTTGTTGCATTACCAGCATTAGGTAAACTTACTGGTCTGTATCTCTAGAAGTTTTGGTCTAAAAATTTCAACCCAGATTACATGGTCTTAGTGGCAGTAGATGTAAAAGTGACAATCACCACCTGCCTTCTGGATACTATATGACACACCAGCACATTGTAAAATGTGTCGGTTTTCAGCCTTATGTTTCCCACTCCCAGGACTGAATTATGTTACTTGGAGGAGGGGGGGAGGGGGGAGGCGGGTCTGAATGATTGAAGGAAGATTTAAGATTCTTGCTTAATATAAGTACTCTGTTAAAGGAGTATTAAAAGCTATGAACTCTGCTAAGGATAAGAATAAAACTCAAG
>PVHY01004664.1:0-91553 GCA_004024945.1 Uropsilus gracilis
GTGAATTAGTGTTTTTGTACCCTTTGGGTAGAGTCCCTGTAGTGGGATCACTGGATCAGAATGGGGATCCATTTTCAGTAGTTTGAGGATCCTCCACACAGTCTTCCACCGTGGTTGGACCAGTTTGCACTCCTACCACCAGCAAGAGTGTTCCTCTCTCTACACATATGCCAGAACTTGCTGTTACCCTTTTTTTTTTTTTGATATGGGTCATTCAGCCAACAGTGTTATATATCTATATCTATAATTTATATCTACATTTAGATATAGGGATATAGAGGTTGTGTGTATATATATACATATATAGAGAGAGAGACAATCAATTTTTTTAAATATTTTTTTAAATCTATCCCATTCAAATATCATTATGCCACCAAACCTGAAAGAAACTTCTGAAGATTTTGCTAAAATTAAAGCTTAAAAAAGGGGGAGATCTGAAACTATCATTATGATACAGAGACTATATAAGCCATCAAATATTTATTATCTATCTTAAAGGGCAAAAACGAACCTCATATATCCCAATAGTCTGAGTTCTTCCCAAGAAGAGCACATGAAGTTCCCTCCAGTAAATGACAGCTTCCCCATGGCTTCCATCACATGTTTCCAAAGCACTGAGCTCCTCCTCTTTGCCACGTTTATCATAGCTTCAATTTAACCTTTGTTGATGGTGAGAGAAGTCTTCCCACACTGTTCTGAAGTTCCATGTTGACTCTTTTCACCGCTGTGACCCCAATACATATCACAGGGTCTGGGGCGGGACAGGCACTCTGTAAACAGCTGTGGGGTAAATGAATACTAGCTTCCCTAGAGCTCTGTCTTCACTGAATGCCTCCATAAAGCTTTTGGGTCTTGATTTAGCTTGTAGCTACAGAGGCCAAGCATCCCATAACCTGTCATCTAAAAGCTGGAACACAAAGAAAGGTAGGGATATAGTTCAGGCTGAGTCCAAAAGGTCAAGGAATGACGTTGAGAGGGAAGTGCCTTTTGGTACACACCCCAGAGTCCAAAAGCCCAAGAACCATGAGCTCTCCTGGTCAAGGACAGGGAAAGGCAGGCATTCAGCTCAAAAAGAAAGGGGACTCCACCATGCCAAGCCTTTCTGTTCTACGCAGTCGGCTCATGGGTTAGACCCATGCCCACTGGGAAGTGCAGATCTCCTAGTCTTTTGAAGCAGCAGCTAATGTCTTCATGCTCACAACACACTCAGAAACAATAATATTTTGCCAGTCACCCCTGAGCCCACTCAGATGGACACCACAGACCTCCATGGCAACTCCATCCAGTCCTCAGCCATAGTTACCCAGGATGACAGGAGGTAAAGATGGATAAGCATTTCCATCATGGATCAGCATTTCACCTTCGATAGTCAACACAATTGTAACCCCCATTTTAGGGACGTGGGAACTAAGGTGAAGAGCAAGGAAAAAGGACTTCTCATGCTGGCGCAACATCCGTCAGTTCCACAAACTTCTTCAGTCTCGCGGAGCTGACTCAGCTCAGTTTTTATGCCAGCACGGGTATATTGAGAACTGTTTGTTTCTTTTCTTTCAAAATTCAACATTCCACTGACTAATAGCTTGACTCTTAAAGGTGTATCCAGTGTTTAACTTGCACCAATTTAGAGGAAACTCTTGCAATACTCTTCTCATAAACTTTAGAATTATTCTCAAGCAGAACAAAGTGCAAAACCTTCATCATACCTTCATCGGGCTGTTTTCAAGGTTCCAAGAGCACGTATCCTGGGTGTGCTGGGCGAGGCGCTACCGCCCTTCCTGATGCGCTCAGTAATTACTAGATGGCTTATTGATCCTGCAGAATTCATATTCTCTGCAATTTCTCATTGATTAGTCCAGGGCTGATTTTATTGAAGTCTAAACAAGGACCTCCAGGACGTGAAGGAATACGAAAATGAATCCAATTCTGGGTTTTATTGTGTCTTCTGGGCCTGGTGTGGTCACTTCACAGGTGCTCACGACAAGGACGTCCTAAGTACTTCCTCAAATGTGGGACACTTCCAACAAGGGTTTTTAGTTCAATAATCAAAGTATATTGAGAGCGAATGACCTAAGTTTGTCTTTTTTTGATTGATGAACAATATTCCATTGTGAAATATACCACAGCTTTTTGTACCATTCGCCTATTTGGGGGCATTTAGGTTGCTTCCAGATCCTGGGCATTGCAAATAATGCTGCAATAAACATCCAGATACAGGTCCCTTTTGGGATTAGAGCTTTTGTACCCTTTGGGTAGCAAACTTATGTTATTCACAGCAACATGGATGGAGCTAGAAGGAATCATGCTAGCAGAAATAAGTCAGAAAGATAAAGAGAGAGACTGGATGACCTCACATATATGAGGGATACAGGGAAAACAAACAGAGAAGAAAAATTTAAAACTCACTCTCAGTAAAATTGAGGCATAGAGCATGAGGGGGGAGGGGAGGAGGAGTAGGATGGGCACAAAAGACTAAGATGATGGTTCCCAGGTGATAAGGTGGTAGGAGAACAACCCTGGGGTAGATAAGGGTGTAAAATAAAACAAATAAAAGAAAAGATGTAAAGACTAAGTTTATTGAGAGCATTCTGATTTTCTTCCCTATAGACCTAGTTGTTTGGCTAAATTAGCTTGCAGCTATCTTGCTTCTGTGAGAGCACCACTGCATAAACCGGGCCAAAGTGTCAGGCTACATCTCTGCAGCAACAGACTGAGCCTTGAACCTTACAGAGCCATCCTGCCCCTCCATGAAAGCAGAGAGAACATGCCCACCGACTTCAGGGCCTCAATACTTGGAGTTTCTCACCTCCACCTATGCAAAACAGCAAACTGTTTTCATTAAGAAGGAAAAACCCAAAGGAAACTATTAGTGATGTAGAAGAAATGAGGCAAAAAAAAAAAAATAAAAATCCAGTACAAAGGTGATTCACAGAGAACACAGCCATGATTTGGAAGACTGACATGCTCAACCACTCAGCTTGAGGTGCTCCAGTGGTGACTCCAAATGAATGGGCTAAGCAGTTCAGGCTGCACATGGAGGGATTAAGGCTGGTGAAGTACTAGGTTAGCAAGAGGTGCTCCTTCTTCCTCCCTCCCCCCAAAAAAACTGGCGATGCACCTGAACATTAAATGTCATCTGTCATTTCCCAGATGTCACGTGCGCTCTGCCCTTTGTTGACACTGTTTCACACTACACTGTGCACATTGGGTGGATGCTGAAGTGCAGAGAAGAAGGACAACGTCCTTATAAAATTCTTTCTCATGTGAGAGCATAGCATTGAACTAATTGTGATTTAAGATATCAACGTTGCCTCTTGGCAGCTGTGACCAAGAAAATAATAAAACGCGAATGAACGAATGACTGTTTCAACAGCAATGCTTTTGATAATTAGCAGATATATGGAGGGCTAAATATGGGGGCAATCAGAAAAGAGAAATTGGGGGATTTAAATTTAAATAGGTTTTCTTTTAATGTTTCCCCCTTTGTGCAAAAGTCCATCTTTAATTCATATTACAGTGAGTAATTTGTAATGCTGTGTCAAAATAGATATGCAAAAAGGATATGCATTTGCATTTTAAATCTGATCCCTAAGTTTGAATTTAATATAGCACCCTAACTGAGTCCTGTATGAGGAATAGGAATTTGGAATGTGTTTTGAATGTCACAAGGATCAGCAATCATGCATAGTGTTATCATTGTTCATTATCTACCATGACTTGTAAAAGGAGCATGAAGTGGCATTAATCATTATTTTCTACTTCTAATAATATACTCCCAATGCAAATTTCACCATTTTCTAAATATCTGGCAGGAGGAAATTTTTCTCCTTCATTACACCCAAAACTCTCCCTCTCTCCTTTATTCTTGACTTGCAACTGGAAGCCCTGGTGACTGATGTTCATAAAAATACGAAAGGCAGGACCTTCCAACATTCAAAAAAAATTGAAATCCTGACCTCAAATCACAAAAACCCCAACAGACCTCAGGAGTGCAGACAGCTAACCCAGCCTCTCATTTTTCAAGTAAGGAAATTAAGGTCCATCTGGTGACCTGCCTGACCCCAGGTGACTGAGATGTTTAGGGAGAAATGAGAGGCCCTGACTTCAGGGGAGAGGGTTCGCTTCCATGCACAATATGACTCGAACAGCATCACCCTCAGAGACAAAGACTTTGGATCAAACGCCTAGATCTGAATCCTGATACTGCCCAAAATTCAGCTTCATTTCTTCATCTGAAAAATGGATACCCTGATGGTGCATACTTTGGCATGTCATCGTGAGGAGGACATGATATTATAACGTGGATAGTAAGTACTCAATAAATACTGACAATGGATATTTGCATTAACTTCTGTTGCCTAAATAGGAATCTGTGTCCATAGAAGTGACCTGTCTTTCACTAGGCACTGTCCCACCAATATATATAAACCAGTAAGGTCTAAGAGTAAGAGACCCAGAGTGGGTTAAGTAGACCTTGTGGACTTCTCTGTCTAACCCTGATGATAGACGCAAAACCCCGGGTAGAGTGTGAGGAGAGTGGCCATAGCGTGAAGAGACACACTCCATCGCCCCCCACATCCATAGAGCTATAATACATCAGAGTGAAAAGCTTCCCTCTATTCAACATTGAACAGCCTTGTGGGGTGGGCAGTAAGTCTATTTAGCAGAGGAGCAAATGAAGGCTCAAGCAGCCAGAAGGAACTGGCCTGGGGGTTACAGACACTCGGGACTCAAGATCAGGGCTCTACCTCCTACTTCTCATGTTGGTTGCTTCATCAGTAGAGGAAACAGATTCAAAGAAGTCAAAATTACTTACTGCAACATATCTTAAAGTGTCTAACATGTCCTCCCCACCAGAAACTTCTCCTAAAATGATCTCATTTGTCTATGCATCCAGCTTGTAAAAGTCATTTGTCCTTTCCAGTACAAGTGGAAAGCAAGCAAACACAGAGAGAGAATAGGGGGAATCATACAACAGGGAGTCCATAGTCTTTACCCAGTTAATACTGCACATGCATGTGTGCATGTGCTTGAGCAGTCAAGGGGGTAGGAGGAAGAGAAAGAGCAGGAAAAAGAGAAAGAGGGAGGGGAGAGACAGACAGGCCAGCAGATATGGAAGCTAACAGTTAAATCAGAAAAATTCAGTCACATGTTGGAACCATGACAAGGCTTCCAAGTATTGTGACGTAGCTGCTGCCTAAAGAGGAGAGCTGGAATAAGGTGTGTCACTGTAGCAGTTGCACATCTAGAAGGGGCCCTAACTCCTCATTAGATATGGAGCAAGTCTCTTCAAGCAAACTTCTCCCAGGGAGAACACAGAACATAATGAACTACTGGAGAAACTCTTGGGAACTGTGTTTTCATGAGGATCTTGCTCATTTTTCTTTTGTTTGCATTTTTCTTTTGTTTTAAATACATTGGTCACAATTTATCCTCATAATTAGAACATTGCAAATTATTCTGGACAACAAGTAATAAATAGAACTACCCCAAATACAGTGAGATCATATATCTAGTCTTGGTTTAATTGTTGGAGATCCAGTCACTCGGTTAGACAAAGAGTTTCAGTAGTAAGCCTGGCTTCCAGGATGCAAGGACCCAGTGATCTCGCCATCATTGAGCTTTTCTTTCTCCCTTCATCTCTCTGTTTTGTTTTCCATCTGGCCTAGCCATCGGTGTGTCTCCTGGCACCACCCTACTCCTACCCTTCCCAATACTGTACCAACATACCAGGACAAAGTTTTACAGTCCACTTGGGTCCAGTGTACCCTTGATCCAGTCACAGTGGCCATGGGAGATTAGGACAGACTGAATAATCAAACCAAGATCGTAAGTCCACTCCTAGACTTAGCGGTAAGAAAAAGGAACAGACATCCACCACGTGACCCAAACTTAAACAAAAGATGATTCCCCAAAGGAAAAAGCAGTATACAAACTTGCAAAACGAAGAATTACACTGGTAAAACCAATAATGTCTATAAACTCCAAGGCTTTGGTTTGGCTAATAATAATAGATAACTTTTTTTGAAGGATCCTGTTAGAAGCCTATTAACTATTCAATATGAATTATTCCCATTAAGGTTCAAAGCAATCCTATAAGCTACATGTTATTACTAAATGTATATCATATATGATATAACTGTGATACACAGAAATTAAGTAAATTTCCCAAGGTCAAGGCATCTCCTAAAATAGCAATACTAAAAATCATGCAGTGAGATCTGAGAGTCCAAGAGCTTTTTCCATAGGCCACCACCAACACAGAGTGAGTCAAGCATGCTAGCTAAGATCACTTGGAACAAGAGAGAAGAGGCTAGAAGTTATCAACAGGGGTCTTCTGCTTTCCACATCCCAACAACTTGAAGCAGTGATAAACAATTAATCGCCATGACCAGTGTGAAACTACATTCAAGAATTCTCCTACTGCCTTACAGCCATGCCAGAACATTGTGACTCTCCATCCAACTCTGATTGGCTTAGAGAAAAGAACCCAGCATCAGTCAAGAGAGGCATTCATTCTATTGACTCACAAACCCAAAGTGCTGACATAAATCACCTCAATACCTGACAGAGCCCAGTAGTCCTAGTCAGTCAGCTCCTCAGAACAAGACAACCCAGAAGCAGCTTTATCTACCTGACTTCATCTGTATCACTAACATCCTTTCCTAAGCATGTCTGAGCACAGCTAAGAAGGCATTCTCCAACAGATGCTCCATGGATTCAGAAAGCCTCCCTGTTCACCTCTGAGAATGGGGGGAAGGAAAGCAGAGAGGTCTTGGCAGACATTTTCTATAGTAAAGAATTTCTATCTAGTTATACAAAAGGCACTTTAAGTATTCAAGAAATAATTTGGTTGTGTTGATGCAAAGCCTTCCTAAGCAACTCTTAATGGAAGTGGATTTAAATATATTCGACCATGTTTACTTGCACACCCTAAATTAGACCTGAATAACTAGCTGATAGATACATAGTACAAAACAGCTTGTTGGTAACAGGAAAATTGTTCAATCTATCTTCCTTTATAACTGAGCCTCCACAGTCTTGATTTATTGGTGTGGTACAGGAAATTTGTCCCACACAGAGTTATAGGGAAACACTTTCATTTGTATGCTAACTGCTTTTGATTTTCTTTTTTTTTATTTTTTTTAGCATCGTCAGTGGTCCTCATGATTGATTTTCAGTCTAGCTAAACCAGCTCGTATTATACATACTCCCCAGCGGAAAAGAGATTAGCTTAGCAGACAGTACAATTCACGGCACAAAAGTTCTGCTTCATTCCATTGACATTTGAAAGTTTCCGAGGAATATGCCACATGAACAAGATTTCTGGGCTTTTAAAGAAAAGCTGATCCCTAGGACTAGAAAGGAAAATGATAATTAATGAGCTTAGACACACTCTCACAGTAAAGATATGCACAAAAGAGTCGATTACTCAAGAATTCAGGTTCTGGGTGGAGACTCAGGGCTTTGAACTCCATCACCACTACTGACCAGTTACAGGGCCCTTGGCAGGTGACTTACACATGTGTGAGCCTCCATTTTTACACTCACACATCAAAGCCACTAACAAGATCACCAACGCTGCGTCACTTTAGGATTAAATGAAATTATGCATGTGGAACACATTTCACATGGTTCTTGGCTCACAAAAGCCCTCAGTAAATGTTAGCCGTTCTGCTACTGTTGCAACATGGAGGGTAGGTTGGCTAACAAGTCAAAGACTTTCTCTGCAGTCAACATTCTCTGAAGATGTTCTTTTTTTTTTCCACTTCTGATTCATTTAATTTAGCATAATTCCCTCATCACTTCCATGTTGTGAAAAATGGTATTATTATGTCTTTTTCGATAATAATAAAACACCAGAGTGTATATGGACCACATCTTCCTGATGCACTCATCTGTTTTTGGGCGCCCGGGTAGTTTCCACAGTTTGGCTATTGTAAATAGTCCTTCAATGAATAAAGGAGTGCTTATTTTGCTTCCAATGGGTGTTTTTGTATTTTTTTTCATAGGGAGAGATGGGCACAAGAGATAAAGATGGTTCACAGGTGATAAAGTAGTGGGAGAACCTCGGGGTAGACAATGATGTGTCTGTATATATATATAAATTTTAAGAAATAAAAATTAAGGAAAAAACTGGAACATCACATGCAAAAGAATGAACCTAAACCACTATTCCCACACTACACACAAACATCAACTCAAAATAGATAAAAGACTTGGATATAAGACCTGAGACCCTAAAATAAATAAAGACATAGGCAAAACATTCCATGATGTTTTTGTCGACCAATCTCCAACAGCAAGGAAAACAAAAGAGAATGTAAACAATTAGGACCACATCAAACTTCTGCAGATGTTCTTTATGTTCCAGGAACTTCTCAGGAATGTCTCCACTAGAACCATGATGAGCCAGAGCCAGCTCTGGCTCCAGGTTATCATACCAACAGCCTCCCCTACCAGCAGCCAGTGGATAGTTTTAGATCCCATGACTAGGCCTGAGAGAGCCAGTGCGCAGGTGCCAACCTGGCCCCTCCTGATCAAGCTCTGATGACCCTGAAAACACCTTTTCCTAGTCCCTCCATCCTCACTTTGCGCCTAAAAAGGGAATCCTTCCTCACAGCTGGACTAGAATTGCTTTGCAGCATTATCCCTAGTGCTAAGCTCAGATGACTCTAGTAAATAAATCCGTTTATTGAAATCTAGTAGTCTCAAGTACCTTCACTCGGCAAACAACCAACTCCCTTTGGAAGAGTCCCATGGACAGAGCTGCAAAAGAAATGAACACAAAGCTATGTCTCTGGTCACCAAATACCTAATAATTTAAGAGGTCTGGAGTACAGAATCACTTCAAGATCAACCATTTTAGCCCATCACAACATCTCTGCCCTTGGCCTAGAGTTTATTCTTTTGGTTGTGTTCAAACCCACATTTGTCACAATGTCTCAGGCATGGAACAGCGTTGGATCGTTATTCCAAGCAACTTTCCATGAATACAGTGGTAATTTTCCATTCATTTCCAAGTTTTCCTTCCTGACCCATGTGAAGACAGCTTTGTCCTAGACATCCCTGCTCTGTCTTATACCTTCTGTGGCTCCATCAGTTCTCCTCCAAAAGTCTTGGAACATTATTCTTGGAATCTGTCAGCATCAAAGGATGAGCTTAATGTTTTACTTCAGGGAAGTATGGAACACCACCCATTTCCCATCCTGTTCCACTAGCCTCTCCAAGAAAAATAAGAATAGAGAGGATGTTTCTTCACAGTCTACGAGGTGTAATGAATATTGCTGTGGTTCTTCCCATCTAGGCCTGCTCTTTCCTTTGATGACAACTCTTGGGTTTTCTTTTAAAAAGTTCCCCTAGCACATTTCATATATGCAGGGTCAGCCTGTGAAACCCTCTTCTGAGCAAAGAATGGACCGAGCTTTATTTCTTAAGGACTTTAAAACAAGCATAACCATCATCACTTAAAAGAGCAAAACTCATTCTCTTACAGTTTGGAAAAGGCTAAGTCCAAAGTCAAGCTTTCCGCAGATTTGGTTCTCTCTGTAGGTTCAATGGGAGAAACTGTCCTTCAGTTCTCCAGTTGTGAACAGTTTTCAGCTTATGGGCAGAAAACTCCAATCTGCCTTCATTTCCTACCACTTCTTTCTCTGTGTCTCTGTAGCTCCTCCTTTTCTGTTTCATGAAAGGACACTTATAGATGCTGGACCCAACTTCCAGCAAGACCTGTTGACTACACTCCTCCCTAATGACAGCTGCACAAAGACCCCTTTATTCTAAATAAGACCCCACTTTCTGAGGTTCCAAGTAGACATGAATTTTAAGGGGATACATTTGACCTTTCCCATGACCCAAGATGAACCAACCCAAAAGCACTGAAACTTTGCAATACCTTCAGTCTACCAGCGGAATCATGGGAACTAACACCTGCTAGCTCCTATTAACTATATCCCGGAAGCTACTCTACTTTCCTCTACATGACTGGATACTTACAGCATTGCCTTCATCTGTAGCAATACCTAAGTTGCTGTCAATAAATTTCCACGTAGTTGGATAGAGCTGGAAGAAATCATGCTAGCCATAATAAGCCAGAAAGAAGAAGAGAAATGCCTGATGGTCTTATATGTGGGATGCAGAGAAACCAAACAAAAGAACAAGATCAACATTAAAACTAGTGAACCGATAGTAGAACTAAAGCATACAGCAAAGGAGGACAGGCAAAATCAGGGAATGGATGAGCACAAGGGATCATGCTGACAGTTCTCAGGTGACACATGATGGGAGAGCTTTGGAGTATACAATGAGGTAAGAACAAAATATAAATAATCAATTAAAATTTAATTAATTAAGCAAATTTCCATGTAGCTTACCTAGTTGGAATCAGGTTTCACTACCTGAAACCAAAGAAGTCTACATCAGAGATTGAAGCACCAATATATTGGAGCTATATTATATTTCAGTCAGACATATAAAATAACATGGGATGTCAACTCCCACCACCCACCTAACTTCGCTTTCAGCTCTGGAAATTTCACCTGCTCCATGTGTTTTTTTCTAGAAGTTCTCAAAGTTCATCCGAGTTGTAGGTGATAGTTCCTGGCGTCCTTCCATATGCTGAAAATGCTGACAGGCTGACTAAATGAAGAAGTTATCTTATAATCCAAGGGCAGACTAATTAAATCCTACACATTGACATTTTTTGGCTTAAAAAAATGATAACTACACTAATTAGCCCATTAGAAAATGTTCATATTTCATTGTGCCAAATGGGAGGGGATTCCTTATAATTGTTCCTGCAGGATTGCAAGCGACTGCTGTGGACACGATTTAATTGCAGGAAACGTCATTACCTTCCGAATCCCATCACCCACTTAACTACCAAAGTGGTTCCCTCCCCAACAGTGAGGACAGCGAAGCTGGACCGACTCCCCAGAATCGTGCCTCATTACCACTGCATGCCCAAGTTCTCAAGTACATAATGAGTCTTTGAAAGCAAAATGAATGTGGCCTCTGACTTCCTATCGGATCGCACACTGTCTCAGGACACAGGCTGAAATGCCAACTAACTAGCACAAAGAGTGAACCAGGAAAACATTGGGAACTTTGAAAAACATCAGGGAAACTATATCATGTTGATGAAGACCATGTGAAGCTTACAGTCAAATGTTTGTTTAACGAAAATCCCTGAGGATTTACTAAATGTCAGGCAATGAAATTAAAATATCCTTTTATGATAGAGAAGTCAAAATAGAATGGAGAGCTTGAAAACAAATCGCTCGGTTCAACATTATTTAACCAACCTTTGGAAGGCTTACTAAGTGTTAGGCTAGGCCCAGTAGTAGCCTGGCAGGAGATATTAAAATGAACGAGACTCAGCCCCCAAGGAATTTGTAGTGCAATAAGGAGAGTATGAGAAATGCAAATTGCAAAAATATAAAGGGGGACATGAATGTTATAAGAAAGCAGCAAAGTGCTAGAAAAATGAGGATTATATCTATTGCGAAGCTCATGAGAGGCTTTCATAAAGTAGATAAAAAAGGGGCGGCCTCTTATGACAATGGTGACCTCTGCCTCCTTTCAGGGCATCTGCTCAAAGGATTGTCTTCCAGCCTTTTACTTTGAGTCTGTGCTTATCTTTGGGGTTCAGATGTGTATCCTGGAGGTAGCAGAATGCTGGGTTCTGTTTTTGGATCCAGTCTGCTACTTTGTGTATTTTAATTGATAAGCTTAGACCATTAATATTGAGAGTGATTACAGATACTTGGGAGTCTGAAGGTGAGGCATAAAGGGAAAACAAAGACAAGAAAAATTTAAAAGTAACTCTCAGCAAAATTGAAGCATGGAGCATGAGAAGGGGAGGGGGGAAGAGCTGGAGTTGAAGGGGCACGAAAGACTAAGAATGGTTCACAGGTGATAAGGTGATAGCAGAACCCCAGGATAGATAATGATGTAAAATGAAACAAATTTTAAAAAGGGGTGATCAGACGAGATGGGGCACATTCAGGGTGTTATTGCCATAGATAACAAAAGCCATGAAGAAAAGTCAAAACAAGCTAACAACCAAATTGAAGTACACAAGGGGTGGGGGGGGAACAGTCAGGGAAGATGGGGGGGGTGAACCCTGGGGATTACAAAGATATGAAATTTATATATAAATAAATTATTTCATTAAAAAATAAAAGGGGTGATCTTGACTAGCAGGTATGTAGATAATAGACTAAGGACAGTAGTTGGGGAGAAATAATACTTTTTTAAAAGAAATATTAGAAAGGGGATTCTAAAGAAGATATATTTGGCAAGAAGCAGAGATGCCATCTTATTAAAATTGCAGATGACAAAGCTTGAAAAAATATATATGAAATTACATTGTTGCCAATTCTTAGTCTCAAACTCATCGTTTATTCTGTTTGTTCTTTACAACTTGTTTCTCCATTGACTTCACATTAGCAAGTTCTACCGATTCTGTCTTCTTAATGCCTTTCAAATTCAGCCATTTACTCCATACCTCCCTTGTCACTATAATTTAGTTTGGCTACCATCTGATAGGTGAGGGAAAAAAAAAAACAACTCCACCGTAGCTCCACACACAGAGACATGAGGGAAAAGGCACCTACAGCAACAAGCAAGATCTCCACAGTGACATCCCTGATTATTGCACAATGCATAGAAATCACAACTTGTAACAATCACTTTATAAAACAAAAGTTCTATTGTTGTGAATCCATTTAAATTACTAAATCTGTTACGCATAACAGATTGTAGACAGAAAAGAGAAAAGCAAAGCAATCCTGATACATGTTACAACTTGAAATAACCTTGAAAGCATTATTCTATGTTCAATAACTCAGGTGCAGAAGGACAAATATTATATGATTCTACTTATATGAAATATATTTCAAATAGGCAGACTTATAGAGAAAGGAAAACAGTGGTTATCAAGGCTGCAGAGAGATGAGGATTGGGAGTTACAGTGTCTGTTTGGGATGATGAATGCATTTTGGAAACAGAGGAAGGTGCAGGTTGTACCACTTTGTGCATGTGAATAAAGCCACTGAATTAGACACTCCCAAAGGGGAGCAGGACAAATTTCAGGGTAGATACATTCCCTGCAGTCAAAAACAGGACAAACTCCATCCCTACCACTTCATTGGGAGTTCTGAGCCTCTTGGTCCTGTCTCTAGACCTAACTTCTGGACTTCCTGAAGCCAGGATTCCAGGGTGGGCAGTATTGAAATTTAGGTATTGGTGCCCCTAGCTGTGTCTGAAAAACACAGAGATAAAGAGGCCTAAACAGGAAAAGGGCACTGGCATCAACAGGATAGGGGTGCTTTTACTATGTTACAAATCCCAGGTGTGGAAGAGAAAATGTGTCTTTTAGGAAAAGGGAGATATAAAGGAAAGGAGCAGAGACTAGACACAACTTTTGGGGAGAAGAGAGACAAGAATGGCTGGTGGGCAAAGAGTAGCTGAAGTGACTGGGTTAGGCAGAAACCCCCTGGAAGAGTAAGCTGGTGGTGGCAAGGAGCCATGGTGACCAGCAGAAGAGTGGCCAGTGTGGAGAGTGTGGCACCGCAGCAAGGTGACATAATGAGCTGGTACCTGGAGATGGCCAGGAATTTGGAAAGCTGATTTGTGCATCAGCATTTGAAGAAATTTGAAGCACCTTGGAGAAGCGGAGCAGCTCGGAACACTGGAGAAGAAGCAAAGAGAAGACGCCAGAGAAAGACTGGACTTTGCAGAGTGCCAACCTCTGTGGTTTGGAAGGGCAAAGGGGCACCATCTTGGACGGTGTCTTTGGGACCTTTGGGACTGAGAATGGTGACTGGGATAAGGTAAGTGGCCACTTCTGGCTTTAAGGGCTTTTTGTTTTCCCTGTTAAAGTTCCCTTGTAAATAAAATCCCTTGTTAAACTGCTTTTTGAGTGGCAACTGCTGACACAGGTGAAGCAGACCTGTGGTTTGTTGGTTAATTGCTTCTGCCTCCTTTTGACCTGATATCATTCCCACTACCCCAACGTTACTCCTTCGACGCCAGCCTGAAGTCACACTGTTCCCAGAGAGAGAGGATTGGACTTGGCCTCTAAACCTGTCTCCTGTGTACGTGGTGGCCACAGGGCCTTTGCTTCACTGTGGGACAACTGAGGCCTCTGCCAGCAGTGCTGGCCCAGTTACCTTACCACAAAACAACTCCAGCTGACATTATCAAAAAGACTCAACTTCAATATGCCAATGCTTCAAAGGACTAGAGACAAAAAGCCCATTTGAAACAGTGTTAGACACTTTTAATGCCCAGAACCCATGGCACATGAGCCTGACTAATGTGAATGGAGTGAAAACACCTGTCATGTCCATTCCCCCCTGACAGGGAGGAGGTCCAGTTTGATGTTTGATAGAATGACAAATTGTTCTGGGCAGATTTTCCAGAAGAATCCAAGATCCCTGAGTCCCTCTGCACAAATTATCTACTGTGGTGACTTAATTCATGTTTTTAGTTTTAAGGAGAAGGGATTTGGATAAATGTTCTAATGCAGTAATTAGCAGTTACATTAATAACATTGATTTGCCATTATGCTGTCCCATTATTCTAATTATATTTCTCTTTAAACAATTTTTCAGACTATAATCTTCTACTTAGATGAGCCTGATACCCCGAATAACCTCCCCTCTCCATTTGTGCACCCAAATTGGTAATGACTCCTGTGCTATTTAACCTCACATCAGACATTTTAAAGACTCACTCTAAAGAGCTGTGGGTAAATGTTCTCTCTTGAGTAATTACCTCCAGGACCCAGAACCAACATTACAATAATCAAAGTAGGTGGTCATTTGGCAGGGTTTCCAACACAAACCACTCCTTGACATCCCATTAAGATGTATGAAATTCTACCCTTCAGGAGCCCTTAGGGAGATCTTTGGGATTTTTCAGTCTCCCATAATTACTGAAAAAAGGAAACCATACCAACCAACAACCCAGAGAAAATAGCACTTATCAAGGACCTGTAATATGATCCAGAATATACCATTCACTCTGCTTGGGGCATGTTCTAAGTGCCTTACATATATTATCTCATTGTCCTTAAAACCTCTGTCAGGTAGATAATAGGATTCCCTTTCCACAGACACTCATCCAAAATCAGCTAGTATATGAGTGATAGGACCAGAGTTCAACCCCAAGCAGTCTGACTCAGGGACCTGTGCTCTTGACCTTTTCTCTTTTGCTCTCTCATACATTTCCTCCCATAATCACTCAAATCTCCTTAGGCAGATGAAGAAACCAGTGATCAGAAAGGTTAAATAACAAACCCAAAGGCACTCAATTAGTTGGCTCTTCAGTAGTGATATAAACTCAGGCACATCTGAAACCAAAGACTCCTCCTTCCATTTTTCCGTCTACCCAAGAAGAACATGTCACAACATCCAGTCATCATGGCTATGGAAGAGTCAGATCTAAATAACAGAGAAATAAGAAGTAGTGTAATGGGCCTCTTAACCAAGGGAAAGAATAGCAGATAAGCATGGCAGACCTACTGTCTTATCAACAAGACACTTTCCTCTTCCTTCTAGACATAATGCCTTCTCCACTATCCCTTGTAGTAGCCACATGGCTGTTTTAGCCGGTAGAATACAGACAGAAATTTTTGTAGTATGAGCCTTCTCTTTCTTTTATTATTTTTTTTTAGTTTTTTTAAAATTCATTTTATTGATTTGTAACAATTGTGGATTAATTGATCCCTCCTCCTCCCTCCATATTCCCCTTCCGTATCCCCCCTTCAGTCACTCCATCTCTCATTTTTCTGCGATTTGTTGGTTGGTTAAGTTGATATTCATTTGTTGGTTGGTTGGCCCGTTGTTCTCTTCCAATATCTGGTAAAAGTGTTTTTTGTAGTTTGTTTGTTTGTTTTTTTTTTACCCCAGGGCTTTCCCACTTCACTAACATTTGTTAACCATCCTCATCTTTTGTGCTCTTCACCTCCCCCACCTTCTTCCCCCTCCTCCTCTCTCGTTCCATGTTTCAGTCCCAGTGGTTGTTTTCATTTTTTCTTATTTGTTTGTTTTTCCCTATATCCATCATATAAGTTGATCCTTCTCTTTCCTAAAACTCCAGTTAAATGAAAAGGTAAGAGAAGAACCTAAGACAAGGGAAGAGCCACAAGAGTGAAGGAGTCTGCGTTCCTGATTAACCTTGAGAGACGCTGTCACACTGGGAAGAGACCCAAGGGATTATAACACTAACAGCATGCTTGCACTGCTCTAAGACACAGACTCTTCAGATATATCTCTAATTATAACTAGCATTAAATTAACTGCTATATTATACAAGTTGAATGCTGTAAGCAAAAAGTTAAAGGTTTTTAAAAAGCTTGTAATATAGGTCATTGGTTTGCAGATGGGTTTTGTGTAGAAGAGAAATAAGTCTCTGCAGTAACTGGGAAAGCAGCTCACATGCTATTAGCTTTCACTCCAAATGACTGCACCACTGGTAGAGGTTTTGTGTTGCAGAGTGACATGATTGGACGATGTTAGATGGGTGAAAGGTTGCTGTGTTTCGAATAGCCATGGTCCAAGGCTAAAAGGCTGGGATGACCAATTAGGAAGCTATACCTCTGCTTCTAGTTACTCAGCTTCCACTTACCCTCAAACCTTTTCCAATCAAAGTTTTGCTCCCACAACTTCACCAAACCAGTGTTCATTAACTTCACTGATGAAAACAGGTTGCTAATTAGTGGTGCATTTAATTCATTGCAAAATCCAATAATCACTTCTCACTCCTCTTCGAACTCAATCCTTTAGCAGCATTTGACATAGGTATTTCCACCACTTGATTTACTTAGTTCTGAAACATTCCCTGGATTTTCTTCTACCTGAAACTGGTCACTGATGCTCAGTTTCCTTCATTAGTTTTTTCCCTTCTCGCCAATCTATTGCCCATTCTCACCACCCCATTCTCTGCCCTACATTCACTGTTCTTAAAGCTCTTACCTTGTCCTGGGTAGACTGATGGTGTCCACAGGGAGTGCATTCTTGGAGGAAGGCTCTCCTGAAGTCCAAGGAGGCCTGGTTCTCCTAAAGAATGCTTTATGAACCACCAGGCCCACCACAGTTGCTACCATGGGTTCTGAGACACCAGTTTCCAATCAGGGACTGATTTCAAAAGCAAATTGAACCCCCCAAAAAATGAAATCTTGCGCACTATTCAGTTTTTTTCTTTGTCCAGATCGTCTTTCATATGGTCTCAGTGTAATATTTACATTAAAAAGAAATTTCACAGATGTCCAATTTATTTAAAGTTTCCTTAAATAGCTCATTCTGTTGGCTGTAGAATCATGACACCTCTAAATTTTGAAGGCATGAAAATATAAATGATCCTTAGGAGGCTAGCCGCAACAGGGGCTGAGAGATTTACATCAGCTTCGCTGAGGCAGACACTTGTACAGGCAGCCAAATCCCCAGGGCATAAGCAGGAAACCCATAAAACCAGGTTGTTGGAAAAACCACAGTGCTTCAGTCTAACATCTAAAGCACAGAAAGCACTGTCCTCGTTGGACACAGGAGCTATTTTCTAGTTACAAACGGTGGAATCAAGTTTATTTTCTCCCTGCCTCTTCACATATAGTAAAAACCCTCAGAGATTTGCGGGGCCAGAAGTAGAATGCTTGGAAGACGGTGGAAAGTAGGAACTCGGGCAAGCGGTGTTTATCCTGTACTTAGACCCAAGTTCCAGCTAAAGCTGTGGAGAGAGACCACACCACAGCCCCCATGACATCCTGTTCCATCACCTCAACCTGATGAGGCTTGTTCATGACTTGGTTCAGATCAAAGTCATCCCTGAGATTCACATTTAGACGTTCCAGCTTTTTAGGTAAAGGTTTTTGAAAGTTTTTTCTTAACTAGAGTATGTCCAGGAAGGCAGAATTTTCTTCCAATCGAGGGCAGGGGCGCCTTGTCTTCTAAGTCAGTATTCAGAGAGCGCACATGCTCGTCAATGATGAAATGATCCCTTGAAGATGCTGAGACCGAAAAGGCAAAGTAGGACACCCACTGTTTTCCTGTTTGCTGAGCATCATTCAAAGGTAGAGTTAGCTGTTATTGAAATAACTTAAACTGTGGAGAAAATATCAAAATAAGCCTATTACGCTAGGACCCAACCATTACAGCCAAGGAAATAATACAATAAATCCTTTGAAATGAAGAAATATAGCAAGAGGCACTTGAAAACTGAGAGGTGTTTTGTCACTAAATTATAGCATTAATAGTGCTTTGAAGCTCCTTACTAAATTGTGTATTTCTGACACTCGAAATGAATATTAGGAAAATCATACTTATTTTATACAACTCGTTAGCAGAAAAAGAAGAAAATAAGATGATGTTTTAAAACCATAAATCTCCTTTACAACTAACTGTGAATCTGATGATATCGGAAGAAGGAAGCAAATTGAAAGGGAAAGGATGATTCAAAACTGCATTATCATCTTCAGTCTAAATGAACTATTATCTCATCAGCAGAAGATGAGTCCTATTTGGAATAGGATGCTGAATATTGACAATATTCCCTCTCTGATAATGAGAGGAAAGTGGGAATCACAGAGAAGCCATTTCTTTGTTCATTATCTGCAGGACAAGGGTGTCATTACTATATACCTATGGCTTGTTTTTTTTAACCAATTTTTCTTCTCTGCAGATAGAACCACTTATCCCAACTAGTGAAATACCATTTGAATTTAATCTATTTAATAAATACAACAAATGCAGAAAAGCTGAGGGAAATTGGATGCTCTCGGGCACGCTTCTCTGTAGGCAGGAGCTTGCTGATCACAGGTGCCATTTCCTGACACATTCATGCTGGCCGCTCTAGATGTCTGTTTAACTCTCTCATTTGAATTTGTTAAAGGAAGTTGAAGTCATGACTCAGTTTTAAAGTGGCAGCTTCTGATGATTCAACAGAAATGCAAATCTAGCAAGTTCATCCCTAATGAGATGTAGCCAGCTCATTTGTCTTCATATCATTTCTGATCCTGATCCTCCATTGGGGGAGCGTTTATGTGGCACATGGTTATGTGTAAACTCGATTTTATTCCTCCTAAACTACTCCCACACTATTAGTCAACTTGAAGGCCTACATCTGAAATCTGTTGGCTTAGAGACAGGTGTAAATACTTGGGAAAATATTTTTTCTTCACTCAGTCATGAGAAGGGAACAATGTCGAGGCTGTTCTCAAACTCCCCTTCTGTTCTGACAGACGCAACAAGTCTTCCTCAGCTGCCCTAATCTTTCATTCGAAATGCTCATGAATCTGTCATTACCCAGCAGAGAGAAGATTTCCCAGAGGAAAGAAGGTTCTATTCATTTGGGTCTTGTGTCAAGGGAATGTGTGTGAGGGCATCTGAGGAAACACCACAAGCAGATGTCGAGGGTGAGGGTTCTGCAAGCATGCCATGCTGGGTGCTGGGTTCACCTCGGGTCTAGCAGCGAAAGAAGAATGTCAGAGCCCTTGGCATCATCTTCACAGGATTTTTTTTCTTAAGAATATGAGCGCTTGTACTTGGATGTTTTGGGCAGCACTATTTATAATTGCAAGGACATGGAAACAACCCAGATGTCCCAAAACAGATGAATGGATGAAAAAGATGTGGTCTATATACACAGTGAAGTATTACTCATCAACTAAAAATGACAAATTTGGTACATTTATGACAACATGGATGGACCTAGAAGGAATCCTATTAACAGAAACAAGTCAGAAAGAAAAAGACAGAAACCAAGTGGTTTCACTAATGTAGGGGACATAGGAAAATAAACAAAAGACCTGGAGGAAAAGTCAAAACAAGCTAAAAAAACAAACTGAAGTTTACAACTTGGTGGGGGGGAGCGGGAGGGAGGGAATAATCAGGGAGGGGAGAGCCCTGGAGATTACAAAGATGGGAAATAATTATCTATCTAATAAAGTATTTATTTAAAAAGTGTGAATGGATCAGCTTTTAATGTCAGCCACATTAGGATGATAACCCCAAGACATCCTAGTTTCTTTTATTTTTTTCCTTCCATCCTTCCCTGCCCTTTTTTTCACCCATATTTTTTAAATTATATAAGATTTGCTTACCTTTCTTCTTGCCTTTTAGGTGTCCTCCCCCATCTCTTCCTCCATCCCCCCTTCTGGCCACACCATCATTTCTTTCACTTCCAGGTATTAGTCCTTTTCCTATACCTGGCAAAAGGACAGTGCTCTGGGAAAGAAAAGGAAGAATCCAATGGACTGGAAACTGAATAATCACAGGATTTTTTTATATATAAATTTCACAACATTGTAATCCCAGGGGTTTACCCCCCACCCTCCCCTCCATTCCTGTCCCCCCGTTTCCTCCTGCTCAAAGTTGTGCACTTCAGTTTGATGCTTAGCTTGTTTTGACTTTTCCTTAAGTCTTTTGTTTATTTTTTTCCCTATATCCCATATATTAGTGAAACCATTTGGTTTCTGTCTTTTTCTTTATGGCTTGTTTCTGCTAGTATGATTTCTTCTAAGTACATCCATGTTGTTATAAATTCATCGAATTTGTCATTTTTAATTGATATATAATATTCCATCGTGTACATGTACCACATTTTTTTCATCCAGTCCTCTGGGGGCATTTAGGTTGCTCCCATGACCTTGCAATTATAAATTGTGCTGCAGTAAACATTCGAGCACAGGTGTCCTTTTGTACCCACATTGAGGTCTCTTTTGGGTAGATTCCCAGGAGAGCAATTGCTGGGTCAAATGGTAGTTCCATTTTCATATTTAACTTGCGGGTCCTCCACACAGCTTTCCATAGTGGTAATAATGAACAGGGAGAACCCAATGGCAGAGAAACAGCCACCTGAAGCTCCTCCCACCACCACCCAGGACAACCTTTGAACCCCTCCTCCTAAGCATACACCCACCGAGTCAGGTGTAGACAATCACAGGGAAGGGTCAACACCACAGGTGCTGGTTCTAGAAGCTCATGGGAGACACAGAGCCAGGCCCAGGGCAGGCCTCCAGCAAAGACCACCATGCCGGGAAGCCAGGGGATAGGCTTCCCCTTTGCTCTCACTGTGACTCAGACACTTTCCACAGCACCTCGAACCTCACTTGTGCAGAAATAAGCTCTGCGATGTGGCTCTCTCAAGGCAAGCTAAGGACTCAGCCAAGTTTGTACGGATGTTCCGAGCAGTCTGTGTGCAATAAAGACCAGAAGTTTTTATTGCAACGATTACAATATGTATTAACTGTTGGGAGCTGTGCTCTCATTACTCTATTTCTGGCCTGCTCTGATCAGCTGCTGAATGTTTGCCTCATTGGTGTGGAGGGAAAAGCAGAGTGTCCTTGACTGTCTATAAAGCAATCTTTGTGGAATACCTGCTTCAGGTCACACTCTGGTCAAACTTGAGCAGGCACAGACTGCACTTGCTTTATCTGGTCCCCTGGTAAAGATACACTTGTAATCATGTGACCCTGGATCAAAACCTTCCTTTGTTACTAATTGCTTCATGTTTTTTATAAAAATCTGGTTCTAAATAAACTCCAGACCACAGTCCAGAGAGAGTTTGTCAGTCCTTCTGTCCGAGCCTTTCTGGCTCAAGTGTTGGTCATTACCCTCCCCCTCCAGAACGTTCAATCACATTGTGGCTGGGTCACTACAATTAACGGTCAACCAAATGAAACTGCACAAGAGGAGAATGGGGACCAGCTGGAGCGGGTGGGAGGGGAAGGTGGTGGGTGACCCCCAGGGATTGAAATGATGTGAAATATAGATAAATAAATTAAAAAAAAAAAAAGAAAAGAAGTTTGGGAAACACTGCTCTAAGATATTGTTTAAGAGCAATAAATTGCTCAAAATAAATAAAGAACACAGGCAAAAAAAAAAAATGATACATGATAAATAACCTCCCTATGGCTGCACCCCGGCCACACGGTACAGCCTTGCCTCCTTCCAGCTTGCCTTCCTGGTAGGTAGCGAGGGAACAGCGGTGGCTCCCTGCACCTGCACCACTCCTTAGCTTATCTCTCAAAGGCAATACATTTCATGAGGTTGTGTGCAGGATGCAGACATGCAGCTCCCTAAAAACCTGGCTGTGGAGCTGGGTGTACGACAGAAAAGTATCACCTACACTCACTAATTTGGTCCCTGGCTCCACTCAGGGGCTAAAGTCTGAGGCTACAGATACTGCCCGATCTGAAGGAGAACGAACCAGGCTCTGGTCTCTAGCAACCATAGACCCCTCTCCTGCACCTGTGCCGCCATGAAAACTTCCATTTTCTTCGGTGAATGGTACCACCAGGACAAATGCCACCTGCGACCTTCGTCCCCATCCCTCCATCCTTGACCCTGCAAGGTGAAGGAAACCCAGCAGTAGCTGTCATCAGGTGTCACTTGTTTGAAACCAGGGTCACTGCTCCTAGGGTCTGGAGAATGTCTGTTGTTTGCCTGTACAAGGCCCAGCTTCTCATATTCTAGTCCTCCTTCGTCTGCCTCTCTGTTTAAAAAAGAAGACAAACACAACTCCAGTTCCCAAGGTTACGAATCAGAAATAGCAAATCAGTGTTTCCCCGGACCTGGGTTCTTTGACCATGTGCAAAGTGTTCCAAAATCTTTATTTCCACATAGGATCCAATCTCCTAGTTGGATTCATGGCTAACTAGCCTTCAACCTGTCCTCCAAACATACTTATACATCCAATGTCTCAGGAAATTGTCTCAGGACAAAAAAATCTCAGGAAAGAGGCAGAAATGGAGCAATTGATTGTCTCCTACCCCTGGGAGGCCTGCTGCTGGCACTTCATAGGGCCCTGGGTGGGGAGGAAGGTGAGAAAGAGGGAGGAAATGGAGACTCCTACAATCCATGACGTTGGACTGCGTTGCACATATAGCCGATCGTCTTTCAAGCACATGGGGAGTGAAAGACACATTTCCTGCTATGAATTACTTTCCAGAAAAAGATGAAAGGGAGAGAATGATTTGTACGGCCCTCCATCTGACAAAGGGAGATAAATGGTTAATGGGAACCCACCGGCTTGTGAATTTTCACATCCCATTCTGATGCGGCCACATGTCTGAATGGCAGGCTGAGTTATAAATAGTTGATGTGCTGGTCCGAGACTGCAGCATCTAATGAATTGTTGCCGCCATAAACTTTTTATGGGTTGCACTGTAGAAGTGAACCAATTAAAAAGTTTTGCCCATTTGAATCTTCCCTATAAAGTATCTTCTGTAAGGAGATAAATGTCTTTGATGCTTCTGACTGCTTAGTGAACTAAAACTTTATTCAAATTAGCTTTGTAATAGCTTTAAATATACATTCCTGCGATTGTTTGTGCTTCCATTTGTACTGTGTGGATTTGGACATCATTAAACAAGAATCCTTGCTGAACCTTTCTGCTCCTTCTTTTGTAAGATGAAATTTCAGGACAGACTTTTTAATTTGTTTGGGGGCCTCCTTTTTATTAAATTTGTTTGTATCTCTAACTATTCGATCTGACCTCCTTGGCATCATTGTGAAGAAATACTTTGAAAAACAGCTGATGGTTATGTTTCATGGAAGCCAAAGTTCTCCTTGCAAATTAAAATCACATTCCACTTTGCTGAACACTAAGAAAATCGGCTTTGGAAAATTACCTCGGCCCAAAAGATGGGGCTGCCACTTACCAGTCAGACTCAGCTTCTTTAATGCGCATCTGTGAACGAACACGCTTGGCTCTGACTCACACTGGACTAAACAAAATCTCATTAATGGACTTGGCCTAAAGAAGCACTTGAAAAGACAGCTAATCATGTTCTACATGATGGGAAATGTCAAGCAAAATCAGAACGGAGGTGAATTTTTGGACAAGTACTTCCATTAGAGGCTGCACCCTCTCCCAAAAAAAGAGTTTAGAATGTGTCAAAGCTCATCTTCCAACTGTTCTCAGCACTTAGCAAAGATTATTAATAAGCTGTTTCTAAGATAAGTACCAGAAGGGAAAAGAAAGAACGAGGTAGCGGTGGATGTGTGTTGGGGTACCTAGGAACAACTCCGCATCCTTCAGGGCTCAGCCCCAGCTGAAAGAGTAATCAAAACAGCATCAGACGGGTTTTAGCAAAGGGAAAATCCATAATGATGACCTTTGCATAATGAACCTATGGAGGATTTCATGACTGTAAAGTCTCAAGTGAAATGGCATAGAACAGGGATATGTGCCCTGCATGTTAAGACCAGGGGTGTCAAGGAGAAGGGGGACTATCACAAATTAAGAAGATGACCTCATTCTTCTACACTGAGTATGAAGACGAGAATCTCAAGGAGGACATGTTCGCTGGTAAACCCTCCCTCCATTGCTAGCCCCCAAACCACCTTCTCCTAGGTCATAAAACATGTGAGCAGTGGTAGCTCTTTCCAATAGAAAAAGGACAAATGACTGTGACAAGAACAATACTTCTCTTAGCCCATAGGGCCTTCGTGGTTCTTTATTAAAATAGCCTGCATTTTTCGAGCAAAAGCAATAGGCTTCCAAGGCTCACAGAGCTTCCACAGGTCTTTGGTTCCTCACACCAAGATGACACTTACTGGAAGAAACCTCTTGTGGAATATAGAGACAAGCCCATGTGCCTTTGGGGAAGACCCAGCCCACGCACACAGCAGAGAAAAGGGCAGCCATGATGGTCCAGGTGGTACCGTGGACTCTGGAATCATGGACGCAGATGGAAAATCAAGTCTGCTTCCAGGAGATTGTAGTTTACCAGGGGAAAAGATTATGAAATGAAATAAAACAAACCAAAAGAATGAGTGCCAACCAGTACTCATGTTGCTTGAACTGGGACCGAAGAAAACAAACTCTAACATCAGCTTGAGACATTAAGACCTTACAGAGGCTTCACATTTGTGTGGAAGCTTCAAGAATGGGCAGGACTGGGGTCCAAGATGGAGGACTAGCTGGAGCCTGGAGTCACCTCTTCTTCACAGAGCCAGCAGAGCAGCAGCAGTGAGGAAGTGAGAGTTTCAGGCAAGAACCAAGCACTTGATGACCAGTATCTCCCAAAGGAGGTGAGACAGAGACCACCATAAAACACAGGGAAGCCTGAGAAGCGGTCCCACCGGGAAGGATGTTGAAACATTGAAAGAGACCCTGTCCCTCCCCCACCTGGACTCCCCAGCTTCCGTCCAGGTTCTAGCCCACTTGCAGACAGGCTAGTACTGCACATCTTAAAGAACATTGACTGCTGGTGGCCGCGCGGCTGGCATACGTGGGACTGTTGGTGGTTAGCTTGGTTATACTGAAAAGCACCATCTTCTCCCATGTCTTAACTCCTCAGGCTTTCTTGGGCTCCTAGCCCACTGCAGCTAGGCAAGCATCATCTGCTAGAAGCAACACTAATGTCTGAGCAGGTGCAAGCTAGGGTTGCTGACAGCAAATCTGCAGTCCTGAAGACATGCTCGGCCACCCAAACTCCTGGGACTTCTAGTAGCTCCCAGCCAGCTGCCGCTGGACATGCCTCCCTGAGAGATCACAGACTGCCTGGCTGCCACTGAGCTGAGGGTACTTGGGACTGCTGGCAGCTGGCTTGGTGTCCAGAGAAGCAGCAGCTCCAGCCCCATACTGGGCTTGGCAGGATGCTAGACAGCCTCACTACAAAATCTGCAGGTTCCGATAATACTTGTCCATGACTCAAACCTACCGTTGTCCTCCGGTCACTTTTCTTGTTGCTTGAGCTTCATAGGAAGGGCGTTGCCCATGAAGTTTGCTGAGGTCAAAACTAGGCTACAGCTGGAAGGTCCATTTCAGCTAGAAGCTTCTGGGAGAACACCATGGGTGTGGTCTGTCTTGATCTGCCTCGAGCAAATGGTGATTGTAGACCCCTCCCTCAGCTCAAGTGGCTGAAGACCCAAGGGAGGCTAATGTCCTTGACCATCTACCACAGTCTACCATCTACCACAGTCACCCTCACATCGCTAATCCTCACCCTAGACACAAGGTTCTTGGTCCACCACTCCGTTTTGGCTCTTGAGCTTGAGTCCTGACCTGATGACAAAGTTTCAATGTGAAAACAGAAATCAAAGCATTCAAGACCAAAACACTGAAACCCTTTGTTCTAGCTGCAGCAGCAGGCCTGGAAAGGAAAGCAGTCTAGCTTAATCCAGCAAGTCATCACAAAGCAGGACATAGACTGAGGAGCAGAGAAATTCACCCCGATCAGTGGATCAAGACAAAACTCTGGGGAAAATCCCTAAAGCAAGAGAATGAACCTAACTACTGGAAAGAGGCTTCAGAGTGACAGGATAGATGAACAAATTGAGAAATAAAACAAGGATGGAGAAAATATGGAAAAGATACAAATGGAAGTCACAAAGATTAAGAATGCAACAGTTGAACTTAAAAATACAATAGAGGGGTTCAGCAGTAGATACAATGAGGTCAACAAATGAATCAGCATGACAGAAAATAGGCTGGTGGAAATCATCCCAAAAGAGGAAGGAAGAATTAGGAAAAATGAAGACAACATAAGAGACCTCTTTATAGCACCAAGAGGAAAACATTTGCATCCAAAAGATGCAAATCCCCAAAGGAGAAAGGAGAGACGGAAAGGGTCAAAAATCCTATTTGAAGAAATAATAGCCAAGAACTCCTCCAGACTGAGGAATGAAACTGTCCTCCAGATCCAAGAAGCTCAAAGGACTCAAAGTAAGCCCAAAGAGATCAGAGTAAGACACATTATAATTAAAATGGCAAAAATTAAAGAAAAAGAGGGAATCCTCAGAGCAGCCCAAAGAAAATTAAGAGTCACCTATAAGATGTTCTCTGTAGGACTACCAGTGAATGTCTCATCAGAAACCTCACAGACTTGAAGGGAAGGGAACCACATCACAGAGTTAATGTGATGAAAGAGAAAGACTGCCAAACAAGAATTCTCTACCCAGGTAGGCTATTACTCAAAATTGAATATTTACAAACAGTTGAAGGAATGAATCTCTTAGAAGACCTTGCAAAAAATATTAAAGGGATTTCTATAAAGTGAAAAGAAACCTTACATAGACTCAAGAAGACTCTGGGACAGATCTCACATTCCTAGTCACTGAATACTATGACTCAATATGCCTTCATCCATTGAAAATGGTAAGTTCTGGCTTTTCTTCCCAACCAGATTCTGATAATTCAGGTATTGTGCTGTCTTACCCCCACCTCAACAGCCCAGTGGATCCAATTCACCCATTTTAAGTAGTACATATGCAGTCAATACATTTGTTTTAAAAAATAAAAATAAAAATCTACAGGGTAAAAAGATTAAAAATAAAATCGTAAACTCTTCTTCCTTCCCTACCAAATTGTGATTATTCAGGTATTCTCTTGTCCTTACCCCATCTCAACAATTCAGTTGATCCAATTTTCTCCCCTTGAAGAAAGCAAATCAAAATATGAGAAGATAACATTTAAAATAGTCCATGAGCCTATTTGTGCTGAAAAACAGTTGGATAAGAAAGAATTTAGGCTCTCCATGGTTTTTGACATAGATATTATATTGATTTGGTCTTCATTGCTCAGATTATGTTGATCAAGCTAGTAATATAATGCCTCAAATAGTGGGTGGTTTACATGCGGCAGCTGTAGAGAAACAGAAGCTGGAGAGGGGAATAAGCACCTTGTAAGCAAGAAAGTTGGCATTATTGTCCAGGCCTTCCTGAAGCTAAGGCCTGAGGCATTTCACTATGTCATTCCACCATCTGGGAAGTAATCATCTACCCAATACCATCTTGGCTTTCATCCAGGAATGTAAATGAATTTCATTAAAAGTATAATGTGAGCAGAGTGAATTCAAACTTCAGGTCTATGTGTTTTGCCTAGAAGGAAAAATAGGCAAAACACTCCATGACCTATACAAACAGAAACATCTTCCAGGACACATCTACACACAAAGAAAATGAAGGAAAGCATAAACAGCTAGGTTTACATCGAACTATAAAGCTTCCATGCAGCAAAGGAGACAATAACCAACACCAAAGATACCCAACCGAATGAGAAAAAATTTTGCACTCCACTCAACTGACAAGAGTCTAATAACTAAGATCCACAAAGAATTCCCCAAGTTAACAAAAACAAAGCAAAATGCCTAGTCAAAAAATGGGGAAGAGAGCCTAAAAGAAACTTCTCCAAAGAGGAAATACAAATGGCCAACAGGCATATGAAAAATTGCTCAACATCACTTATAGTCAGGAAAATGCAAATAAAAACCACATGAGATATCAGCTTATACCAGAAAGAATGACCCATTTCAAAAAAAGAAAAAGGGGGGGGGGGCAACAAGTGCTGGCATGGATATGGAGGAAAAAGGAAAAGTCTTACACTGCTGGTGGGAATGCAAACTGGTTCGGTCACTCTGGAAAGCTGAGTGGAGAATCCTCAAACTACTGAACATGGAACTACCATTTGGTCCTGCAATTCCACTACTGGGAATGTACTCAAAGGTTACAAAAACACTAATTCAAAAGGACACCTGTACCCGGATGTTTACTGCAGCACTATTTACAATAGCCAGGATATGGAAACAACCTAGATGCCCCCAAACTGATGCATGATCAAGAAGTTGTGGTATATTATGGAATATATATGGAATATTATTCAGCAATCAAAAGACCATATGATGCATTCGAGATTACACGGATGGACCTAGAAGGAATCATGTTAGCAGAAATAAGTCAGAAATAAAAAAGCAAAACCAGGTGGTCTCATTTGGATATGGGATATAAGGAAAACAAACAAAAGGTCAAGAAAAAGTTAAAACTAACAAGCTAGCAGCAGAACTAAAGCATTCAGCTAGGGGACTTGGGGTGGGGAGAATCAGGGAAGGATGAGCACATGAGAACAAGATGATGGATCAAGGGTGATTATGATGTAATATATATATTTTTAAATGAATAAAATAAAATATGTGGGAAAATTAAAAAAAAAAAAAACTTCAGGTCTATCCCCACACTCAAGTTTGCAAAGCATGGTGTTTACATTCTTCATATTTTTCCCAAAAATCTTTCTTTTTTTAAAATCATTTGGGTTTTATGTGTGTTATGACAGCTAAATATTCCATCTCCCTCTAACTAAATATAAAACTCAATAAATGGAGGTATGAATTTTCACAATTTCACATGAGAATTCATCTGCCTTTGGTTTCATCCATTTATATGTAGCTATTTCTTATCAGAAGTAGGTTTGGAGCTGTCAGGATGATTCCTTTCTTCACACATTTCCCAAACAAAAAAAATTTGCGCAGAGCTCTCTCTCCCCCCCAAGAAGCATGAAAAATACAGGTTTCCTGACAAGGAAGAAAACATGATAATTGATGACTGAGATAGGCTGCCCTTCTCTGGAGGTTTTTAATTACCACCTTTCATTTACATAACACTTGAAGATCTTCCAAGAGCTTTCAGGTACATTATCACATTTGTTCCCCAGCATAGCCCTGCCAGAAGAGAGCAAATATTGCAATCATCACTTTCAGGAATAAGGCACTAAGAATGAAAAGTGAAGTGATGGAGGAAGTTATGGACGAACTGACCCTGGAACTCGGAGCACCCAAGTCCTATTCCTATTCTTTCTATTCCTACCATCACCCACCTGGCTGCAGAGAGCCCACGTGGCTCCTCTTAAGAGTAGGGGGACGCATAACCGCACAAAATGTCATTCCTTTATGAGCACTTGACATCTCTCTGCTGGGATAGCACAACTCGATGCTGCTTTCTTTGAAAAGACATAGGACTGGCGTCCCTTCAAGCAAAGCCTTTTGACAAGGGAGTGAATTCAATCAATCGCTAACTGCAAACATCCCTTAGCCTCATTCTCTTTAGCTATTAAATAAGCACAAGTGACTAGTAAGCTTGGAAGGAAGGCACCAGGCCTGGCACATGGTAAGGGCTCAAAACACGGTGGCTGCTCATTTTAGGCAGCAATAACTGTTGTCCCAATTGTTGTCGTTGTTATGATGCTAGATCACGGTGAGCATAATGCTGAGCTCTGTGGGTGAGGAGCTCCAGACACTGCCAAGATGTCATTTGGGGGTTATATTGGCCTCTAGTTTTCTGGCCCTGACTCAAATAATGAGGTTTGCAATTTCATTGACTGGATGTGCTAATTAGAAGCTTTTTAAAGATTTCTCTTGTCCATTGAGGCCACTAAATAATCTCCACATGGGTCAAGCTCTGTAATCACCCCGCTGCCTCACTGATTGTCCGAGTCAGCAGTCGGAGCTCAGATGGAAGATCTATGGTGAAGAGAACAAAAAAAGTCTATAGACCTGAAATTGAACTTGTCTGTGAGCTGCTCATTCCTTCATGTCACCCAAAACTCAACTTTTATCTACATGATAATTAAATAACAGAACATTTTCTTAACCAGCATCCTGCCCGTTTTTAAATACATCTTTTATGAGATGGTAGAGCTTATAAAATATTCATCAACACCAGCGACTGCAGTTTTGTTTTGGTTTTTTTTTTCTGCTGACCTAACCTCAGAGCTGCTCAAGTGGAAATTAGGTTTTTTTTTTAAACTTGCTGAAATTGTCTGCATTTGCTAGATTTCCTAAGGAGTAGGGAGAAAGTAATTCCGTAGGATTAATAAGGGCAACATACATTTTTATTCCTAAAAAGACACACAAAAGGGGGTAGAAATGCTATTCAGTGAGGATAATTGATATTGTAACACTGTTTTCTGCCTAAGTTCATTGTGTTTTGAGTCGATGCCCAGGTTCTTTGAATCTCTTCGAAATAGCTTGTGTGTCTCTGACATATTACCTTAAACTAAGGAAGATTTTTTTTAGGGACCTTATGAAATGTAAGATGTTTGCATGTTAATCAGCAAAAACACATTTCAATGTGATGACACATTGAAAAAGAGTGATCTTGTGGTTTTAACAGATTTTACTCTTCAAAGAAGAAAAACTTAATAACTTTTTTATCTGCATTGTACTCAATTCATATTCTCAATTCTTTCCAGTCTTCCCTAGGTATCTTTAGTTCCTTTATTTCTCTCTCTTAATTAAAAAGTTCAAGGTTCCAGAAGGTTATTGGTTTGTTATTGGATGGCTTACTTGTTCTTTTGTGATACCCACAAAGCCAAGGCGGCAAAGTACCAGCTCCATATACTCCTATCTTAACTGTGTCTTGGTTATGAGTCAAATTTTGTTGCAGAGACTTGGAGATCACTTTGAGAAGCATGTTCAAACAAAAAGCTAAAACACTCAACTTCATCAAGCAAACCTCTGACTCCTCAAGAGCAAAAAATCCAACCACCCTCCTCCACAACAACTCCTCACATATGTCCATCATTTCAGCCAACACCACAAGCCCAAGTTTAGTTTCCCTATAACAGTTAGGTTTCAATTTCTGTCATTGGAAAAGCTTAGCTCTTATGTTAGTGAAGGGAAAGGAACTTTCAGCTATACAGAAGTGCTTGAAACCCCCAGTTTATGCTAACAATTATTGCATCAACATTTTCTCACAAAGAGATGTGTTTCCTGAACACTCAAGCACTAATTTTATCATCATTGAAATGTATGCTATTGATATTAAGAAAATTGAAGTATGTGAATTAAAATGTAATGCGTTATTATCCTAATAGTTAAGTTTTCTGTTTGTAGTTTAAAGTACTCAGGGCCACATACCAATAATTTGCTTGAAATTTTCCTCTCTCTGAAGTAACCTTAGCAACGGGATAGTGTCAAAGAGGGCTATTTCCATTGACACAGTTTCCCTTTGATTAGAATGTTTATCTTAGGTTGGACATAAAATGGAAGGGATGGTAACTGCTCTACCCTTTGGTAAATCTTTACTTTCTCATTTCAGTCTCCTGTTCTCCTATCACTTTCTCTCCTCTGCTCCTTGGAATCTTCAGTTACGGAGAATCCATAGCAGTGACTTCCACTTAATAAGCTTCAAACTTATTACTCTGGGTCAAAAATCCAGATGCCCTCTAGCTCAATTTTGTCATCATAAGCAACCTAAAGCAATAAGTCAGTCACAGGCAGTCCCCAGCTCTCTGAGTGGAGCTGAGAAGATAACCCCACTTCTGAATGAAGCCCAAAATCCTGTAAGCCTGTCCCACTCGTAAGACCTCTGAACTTGAACTAGTCATCTGGTTCAGATGATGCCTTGAGTGCCAACCCAAGTTCCAGCACCATTAATCCTGATGCTCAAAAGGAGACTTGACAGTCCTGTTTGCCACCAGATGCATCTTCCCCAAGAAGAAGATGCCTGACTGGAAGTAAGAGTGGAACAGCAGCAAGGAGTGACATGGTGCCATTTGCTTCTTTTTTTCTATCTGTGTTCAGAAGCAAGCTTCTGCCCCCCACCACCCATGCCACTTTGTTTTTCAAGTTCTGGTCATAATCAAACACCATGTTCTAATCCTCTTTTTAGCATTTGCTGTACCTTTGCTTTTATTTTTCAGCATGGCTAAATCTTGAAGTGCCTACAAATGAGCCTGTGCTTTGATGGTCGTACTCTGGTGTGCTAAGATGCCACGATCGTGATATTCAGTTGAGGAGTGTCTTACAGTCTCTATCATCTTAAGAATTACTGAAATCACGTTCTTCCTCTGTCCAGCTTTAGAGTCATATGAATCAACACCCAAAGGTACACATGGCTCCCAAGACGATCAGCCTTTCCATGTGACTATGATGGAACTACTTGATCACTGTCAACTGATTTTGACTCTGTGAACAGTCCTGCTCCCTCTGTTTCCAAAAAAGTAAATGCAGCCCATCTTTATATGGCGGTAATTAACTGAGCTCGCACCCCCAGCAGCTACTTCCCTGGTTCCCCAAGTCAACAAATGCATGTCTTTCTATGAGTCAATAAATACTCATCTCTGCTGAGTATCCGTCAGGTGTTAGGTGTCCTGGTAGGTAGTCTTAGGCATGAATAAAAAAGGGAACTTCATTTTTTATTGATGAGTAATACTCCATTGTGGATATAGACCATATCTTTTTCATCCACTCATCTGTTCTGGGGCATTTGGGTTGTTTCCATGACCTTGCAGGGAAGGGGAGGTGGTGGGTGACCCCCAGGGACTGAAATGATGTGAAATATATATAAATAAATTTTTAAAAATTAAAAAAGGGAACTTCATTACAATTTTTATACTTTTTTGTTTGTCTCGATTTAACTTTCAATGGGAATGGTAGGAGATAAGCATCTTTTCAGCAATTATGTCCTCATAAGAATCAAAGCATTAGCCCCTGTCTTTATGCTCCTATCTCCACCATATCCTCAACTAATGTTCTCGTGGGACATTCACTTTTTCCTACATCATGGCCAGGCCAGCCCTCGCCTTCCTTGACATGGCTAGCTCCTGTTTCAAGCTGAGGACCAAGGCCCCATCCATTGCTTTGCCCAAGGAGATCTTCGGGCAGCCTAGGTTGTGGGGCTAGTCATTGTCCCATGGGTAGGCTGAGGGAGAGCGCTCCCTGGGAGAATTAAGAACATAGAAGTAACTTCACAGAGAGCCTAGGTAAGCTACCTAGTTTTTTATTTTTTAATTTTAATGTCATCTGTGGAATGAGGACAATGGTGGCATCGGCAGCATGGAGGAGGACTAACTAAAAAAATGCATGTAAAATCCGAGCACTGCATCTATCTTTCCAAGTAGTCTATGACTGTTAGCAGCAGATAATTATGTGACTTGTCCAAAGACAGAGAGCAAATGCCTGAGAAACTAAGCCACTCACCTGCCATGCTTCATTTTAGGGCTGGTCTCGTGGGGCTGATGTGTCATCCAAGGCAGAAAACGCTCCCTCCTGGAACTACTGATCACCACAACATAAGAGGGACCAGAGGGACCAACTCCGATCTCCCTTCTCTTTCTCAAAAGAAATTTATCATGTGAGAGTAACGAACACTTGGATCAACTGCAGAAGATGATCTAAGAAAATAGGAAAGTTGCAACCCTTGGTGCTTTCTGACAAAGGAACAGATCATTGCATATAAACCCCATTACTCAGCCCTCGAAGCCAGTTTCCATCTCCTGCCAACCCTGATGGTCTATTTTATTTATTTATTTATTATGACTTTATTTTTAATTGATTGCACACATAAATGTTTTACACAGTTGTCTACCCTGAGGTTCTCCCACCACCTTGTCACCCATGAACCATCATCCTAATCTCTTGTTCCCATTCCTCCCCCCAAATTACCCTCTCCCCTTCTCTTGCTCTTTGCTTCAGTTGTTCTGAAAGCTTTAAATTTTCCCTGTCTTTTGTTTATTTTCCCTGCATCCTGCATATAGGTGAGATCATCCAGTATTTCTCTTTATCTTTCTGGCTTATATCCACTAACACATGATTCCTTCTAGGTTCATCCATGTTATCACAAATGCATCAAACTTGTCTTTTTTGATTGAGAAATAATATTCCATTGTGTACATAAAACACAACTTTCTGACCCATTCATCTGTTCGGGGGCATTTGGATTCTTTCCATAATCCTGGCTACTGTAAACAGTGCTGCAATAAACATCCGAGTACAGGTGTCCTTTTGAATTAGTGCTTTGGTGTCCTTTGGGTAGATTCCCAGTAGTGTAATTGCTGGATCAAATTCATTTTCAGTAGTGTGAGGGTCCTGCACACAGCTTTCCATAGTGGCTGGACCAGTTTGCATGACCAACCCTGATAGTCTAAATGGGTAGGAAACAAGGCAATTTTCAGCGCTTATCCATTCAGACAACAGTACCACCAGCTCCAACATGCCTTCGAGTAGCAGTTTGGTTTGGATATGTCTGATGAACCTTTTAGATGATTTCCCTTTCATTTTCGTAACTATGGAATTTTGAGAGTACATGTCTACACTGACAGGTACATGTTTCACTCACTCCCCATCTAAATTCCAGTGTCAGTACACCACCATATCACCCTCGACCTTCCCCCTTCCTACCCTCCCAATGCTTTACACAGAGTCAAAGGGTTATTTTTCTTGAAGAACGCATTATCTTAAGCTACTAGAAAAAAGTCATAGTGAGATTATCAGTGCCAGTCGCCAAAAATTAAACTCTGACCTCTATAGTATTTCAGCATGTACTTTCTTTTCTCTGGGTGGTCAATATATTAAAACTCAGTCATTTATCTTAACTTCTGAAGTGTTTGCATTGGTTTATATAACTACTTTCTACATTAACCCTGAATTAGGTTTTTTCATCATTATCTAAGATAGAAATCTAAGACAAAACTTGATATCTACACAAGTCCATAGGTGACTAAGGATAGATTATGTAGTAAAACAGAGTAACAAACATAGATATACATATAAAACATATCTTTATATCATACAAGAAGTATTAAAAATAAAATGTGTCATTTATGATAGACAGTTCAGCATAATCCTACCTGGTTACTTCTTAGTTAATTGGATAGTTTAACATGGCTTTTACTTGCGTAACAGAAAAAGATAAGACAGTCAGCACACTTCTCAAAAATAAAATCATATAGCTAAAAAATGCATGTCGTATTTTCCTTGCCTGGATAGCTAACTTCCTGATCAGTGGAATAAACTGATTTCTAAGGTCATACTGTCTTCAGAGATCCCTCAGAGATAAACATAATAAGCCCTGAGTTTCATCTGAGTCACTGAGCACCCAGAACCACCTCCAAGCCTTCCTTACAACTTGATGTGACCACGTGACAAACCCTGTCGATTGGAAAGTTGAGAGGCCATGATATTCAATTCATGTATTGAAGAGTCACACATTCTCTTCCCTTTCTCTCCTTGCCATGGGCACAAAAGTCAGGAACTCAGGCAACCCCATGGGACTACAATTTATGCCCAAGGAGAATAAAGCAACCACCTTGTTCCAACAACCTGGAGGTCCTAATCCCGCAGTCTTGATACTCTCTGGTCTCGGCTTCCACTGCTATCCCATTGCCTACTCTTTAAAGCCACACTGGTCTCTTTTTTGTTCCTAGACAAGTCAGACATGCTCTTGCCACAGGACCTTTGCACTTGCTGGACAGTTTTTCTGGAGCTAATCACAAGGCTTGCTCTCTTATGTTCTCTTCTCAAACATCACCCTCCAAAGAAGATATTCTCTGAGCATTGTCTAGAATTTCAACAGCATCATCACCCCCACCTCCTCCTATCCCCACCCTTGCTATATTTTTCCATATAGCACTTCTCACTAGAGAACACTCACTTTTCATCATATTTAATTGCATGGCTGCTCCCACTAGAATATCAGCCTCATGAAGTCAGCAACTCCCGCTCATCCTCAAGGCCTGACACGGTGCCTGGATGAGGGCAGGTCCATAATAAACATGCATGAAAAGAAGAGACAGAAGGAGATCAGATCCCCAACATTGGGTCTCTTCACACCACCTGAAGTTCAGGGAGGAGTAACCACTAAGTTCTAAGTTCACCTATATGTTCTCTTTTGCTCCAAATAGTTCTCAACGAGCACCAAGCTAGTAAGCTCCTTTCAACAGAGGTGCAAAGATACCCCGTTACTGCACCACGGGCCCCTTTCAGGTGCACTGCCTCAGGATGGGGTGGCCCGCTGAGCTGAGACTAACAAGCCCCCTCCCTTCATGCAAGTCATATCTAATAAAGAGAAAGACATTAGGCACACAACCGCACCAACACACACCTCTGCCAGTGAGACGAAGGAGAGCTGGGCATTGTGGTACGTGCCTTTAAGCTCAGCCTAGAGCACGGCTGAGACTAGGATTCACTTGAGTCTATGGGTTCGAGATCCACCCGGGGCAACATAACGAAACCTAGTCTCAAAAAAATAGCTGGGCATGGTGGTGCACGCCTATAATCCCAGCTACCTGGGAGGCTGAGGCTGGGGATCGCTTGAGTCTATGGTAACCTGGGCAACATGAGCCTGTGGTTCCCTGGGCAACATAGTGAGACCTAGTCTCAAAAAAAAAAAAAAAAAAAAACAGCAGAGACCTGACGTGGTGTGGGATATCTGTGGCATGAGGACATTTGTCCTTGGGAAGAAGAAGAGGGACTCGTCTTCAAGGCAGGGGGAACACAAGTGCCAAATCCCTCTGTTAGGAGGAAATAACCATTGTGAATCCATGGGACTGGGGTCCCCTGCTGTCTGGAGTAGCTGCTGGGGACCTGCTGGCTGAAGGAACCTGAGAAATAAGAACTAAGCAGTGTGTGCAAGGTGTGAGGATGTTGTCTTGGTCCATGTTTTTGCAGATCTTAGTCCAATTTTCCCAGCACAATTTATTGAAGAGGCTATCTTTGTTCCAATGTAAGTTTTTCCCCCCTTGTCACTGCTATATGGGACATGGGAAAGATAAACAAAAAGCCATGAAGAAAAGTCAAAACAAGTCAACAACCAAATTGAAGTACCCAACTTGGGGGTGGGGGACAGGGTGGGAATGGTCAGGGAGGAGGGGTGAACCCCAGAGATCACAGAGACGTGAAATTTATATTTAAATAAATTATTTTAAAAAATAAATAAATAAAAATAAAATTAAAAATTCCAAATTCTCTGTTAAAAAAAAAGAACTAAGCAGTTTGGACTCTTTTCCCTCAAAGCAAGCAAGCCCCAGAAGGGTTGTGGGGAGGAAGGACTGGAGGGGCAACTGCCTCTTGGCTTTGGGGAGCTTTTCTGGGATCTTCGTGCCTCCTTCCAGCAGTGTACCCCACCCCCCACCCGACCCCTCACAGGTGGGGAGGCTGGAAACCTTCAGAAAGGGAGTCTGGCTTTTGGTAGAGCTCTGGTATACAAAGCCTTGCAAATGAGTCCCAAGAACTTGCCCCAGAGACAATGGATGCAAAAGCAGGCGACACGGGATGGTAATAGCATAAACAGGATGAGACAAAGCAAGCCAATCGGGTCTCCCATGGAGAAATCATCCCCACGCTCCCTCTGAATTGTCTTTATGGAAATTTCATAAAAGTTGCCATTATTAAAACTGAGTAGCAATTATTTCTGTCTTTGCTTCATCAGTTGCAGGATGAAAATTAATTGTGTGCTCCCTCTTTTCCGGAGTGCATCCGACAGGGAGGAGGCGACAGGACTGACTGCCGGTGGCCTCTGCTGATGGCAGGAGGCAGGGGAACAGGAGGGTGCTCTCTCGGAGGTGAGAGCGGTTAAGAGAGTGGTAGTGGCAGACGTGGCCATGCTAACAAGTGTGCCCGGGAAGCCAAAGTCATTATGGGATGTTGACATAACAGTTGCCAGCTTCGCAGGGGCCATCACTGTAAATTAGATTTCATATTGATCAGGCCATTCACAATCAGGGCCAGGAGAAAATTGGACGTAGAATCTTTTGTTAAAATTGCCTCTTAAGCATCCACTTTCCAATTAACATAGAAGAGCAGAAAGCCTGGCCTGCCTGACTGACCCAGCTGGGCAACAACTGTTCTCCTGCTCCCTGATGGCCATGAGGGAATGACAGAGACTTCCACTTCTGCCCCAGGTTGGTGACGTGTGAGGTGGGCGCTGGCGAAGGGGTTGGGTCCTCAGAGTTCAGACGGTTGCCTCTGTTCCCTCAGTCCCTGCCTCAGAGAGCAGAGAATTGTTTTTTCACTATTGAAACTATCTTTAATTATCAAAAAGATGGATTAAACAATAAGTGAGTGTGAAAACATAAAGGCAAAAGCTACAGCTTGTACTCTTCCCTGTCTTGCAGTCCTGTTCTCCTTTTGACACATCTTTAGTGTTTTATTGATTGAATATATATAAATAGTTTATATATATATGTATATGTCACATATTTGTTTTCCCCGGGGTTCACCCACCACCTCCCCTCCCTCCCATCTCCATACCCTCCCCCAAGTTGTGTACTTTAGTTTGGTTGTTAACTTGTTTGGACTTTTCCTCCAGCCTTTTGCTTGTTTTTTCCTATGTTCCATATATTAGTGAAATCATTTGGTTTCTTTCTCTTTCTGACTTTTTTTCTGCTAATATGATTCCTTCTAGGTTCATCCATGTTATCATAAATCCATCCAAATTTGTCATCTTTAATTGATGAGTAATATTCCATTATGTATATAGACCACATCATTTTTATCCATTCATCTGTTCTGGGACATTTGGGTTGTTTCCATGCCCTTGCAATTATAAATAGTGCTGCAATAAACATCCGGGTAGAGGTGTCCCTTTGTATAAGTATTGAGGTCTCCTTTGGGTAGATTCCCAGAACAGCGATTGCTGGGTCAAATGGTAGCTCCATTTTCATTAGATTGTATATATTTTTTCATACATAGTTGCACACCCCAGAATTGTCCCACATGTCACCTTTGGACCGTCATTCAGATCCCCCTGTGCTCATCCCTCCCTTGCTCTATGCTTCAGTTCTGTTAGTTTGTTAGTTTTAACTTTGTCTTCTCTTTTTCTTTGTTTTCTCTATAACCCAAGAAAGCAGGGAAATTATTGAAGAAATCTGGCTGGTTCTTTGTCTGGTTTTAAAAACCAGCCACCAAAGGAAAAGTGCACAGGGGTTAGTTTGGAGAAGATGCCAACGGCAACTCCCACCACCACTGGCTAAGGCTGGTCCTTTGCGGTGCCTGGTAGGGCAGCCTGGACATGAAGCTGCCCTTGGTGCTTTGCACTCTCCGACCTTGGGCAGATGATTGGCACCCCTAGCACCAGTCTCTTCTTCTGTAGACATGATAACACTACCGAGCTCAAAGCGTTGCCATGGGATGATGCATTTATTACAAATTCCACAAATATCACTGTGTTTTGCAGTATGATTCGTCCATTGTGATGACTGTCTTTGTGGGACAGCCTGTCCTACGTGACAACAGTCTCAATGCCTCTCGCAATAACACTGGGAGCATGCCAGCTAGCTTTTTACTTTACAGACAAGCAGGACAGCTCCACAGTGTGTCAAAAGCAGCCCCAGGCCCTTTGCAGAGATCTGTGCTTCTCTCTCCCCCAGCATCAGCTTGAAGAGTCCTGGAACCTCAAGCTTCTCTTGGTCACATTCCATCCCCGTGAGCATCAGGTGGGCTGCAATTCACGTAGCCACTTGACTTCAGCACAGACGGTTAAGCCAGAGACTTAGTAGAATCACAGCTCGTGTATTATTCACCTCTGAACCTCAGACACCGAACACACTAGAGTAGGGTCTAAACTATGGGGAGATGGAAGTAGGGGTGCAGAGGAAATGCCCTTCCCCCACCAGGTTCTTTCCAGGCTGCTTGGGCAAACAACCAAGGCCAGACGGATTTGGAGGAGGAAAGCCCAGACCAGCTACATCTGTGTGGAGAGCTTGCATGGCATAGAGTCAACAGCAAGTGGGACAAACTGGGGGTGTGTGTTTGGGCTGAGATGGGGGAGCCCGCTGAGGGTCAAGGAGAGAGGATGAGGAGGGATGACATCATAGGACAAAATCTTGTCTTGCCGTTTCTCTGCCTTAAGATAGGTTTTTCTGATAAAAAAGTGATTTCTGGAGATGCCCCAAATCTGGGGAGTCTGCCTTCTTTGGGATGATGGCAACAGTTTCCCTGAGATCCTGGGCCTCTTCAACCTTAGTTCACAGAGTACGTGGGAAAAGCTTATCTGTAAAAGCCCACTCTGGACATTTGGGGGGAAGCAGATCCCATATAAGGGAGGCGTGTCATTTGTTAGGATTTGTATGTGAAATGAAGAAGAAATTGAGAGGGAAAAGACAGACAGCGATCTGTAAGGCCAACCCACAGAATGGGGATCCCAGGAAGCATGTCCAGGTCCAACTTGAATGAAGTTGTGAAGCCCCTTATATACTCAACAAGGAAATGTTGCAGTGATGTGATGGAGGATGCAAGTGCACGATAACCTGTGGGGGCAACAGTCATTACTAATAGGTCCTATGCTGGGACATTCCAGAGAGGTCAGGAAGCTGGGTGACAGGTGAGAGATGTGCTGTTGCCCACCCTCGAGTGTGCCAGAGGGGTTTGAGAGACAGGAGGTGTTCCTCTTAGCTGAAGCTCCATCTCTCTACCTATTTCCAAGTTCCACAGGAGGCTCGTTGGGCAAAATCTAAAGGAGGCCCCTGTGACTCAGGCACTGTTCCCCCTCTCCCGACCTGGAGAAGCTTCATATCAATACTGTGTCCTCGCTTTCTGCTGTGTCACATGGCCCCACTCAGCTTAGGAGAGGGACCTCATAGGGACGACATGAATAAATGAATGAAGTGAGAAAAGGACCTGCCAGTCCTTCTTTCATCAAACCGCCAGTCTCGAGCCCCCAGACACCGCCGCGCCAGCCCACAGACACACAGGAAGGGAAGAGTAGAGACAAGAAAGATTCTGGAAATTTGCTTCCTCAAAGATACATGCAAAAATAGCCTTTTCTTTTCTTTTTTTTCAATTTAAACAGCAGTCCCAGGGGCACCTCACCTATGAGGAGTTCTTCCTCTGCTTCATGGTGTTACTGATCTTGAAATGAATTCTACAGCCCACGTCCAAAGAGAACAGCCTCTGCCCCAAAGTACAAGGCTACGCAGGAACCAAAGGAAGACAGGTCCCAGGCCCCGGCTCCCTGCTGATTAATTTACAAAGCCCGCTTCCCCCAGACAGGCTCCAGGAAGAGGCAGGCAGGTGTGCATTTCTGTAGATACTGTTCTCTTCCCCCAGGAGCATTTCTTACACAACACACACCTTTCTGCAGAAAAGGAAACTACCTTCCTTTCACTGTAACTCCTTGTTCAATCCCAGCCCTTCAGCTCCCACAGCTTCCATGTAGTCATGGGCGAAATCCTGCGCCCCTCCTCTCCTGACCTGGAGAACAAGCACTTCCAGTTCCCCTTCTTGGTGAGCTAGTCCACCTCAGGCTCCAAACTGCAACTTTGAAATTCATGTAGGAAGGAAGGCAACATGTGGAAACTTTCCAGAATTTTATCATTCCTACCCTGTCCCACCTGTCCCACCCCCTACACCCCCGAGTTATGTACTTTAATTTGGTTGTTGGCTTGTTTTGACTTTTCTTCATGGCTTTTGTTTATCTTTCCCATGTCCCATAGAGTAGTGAAACCATTTGGTTTTTGTCTTCTTCTTTTTGACTTGTTTCAGCTCATATGATTTCTTCTAGGTCCATCCATAGTATCATAAAATCATCTAATTTGTCATTTTTAATTGATGAGTCATATTCCATTGTGTAGATAGACAACATCTTTTCAATCCATTCATCTGTTCTTGGGATATTTCGGCAGCCTTTCTCTTGACTTGGGTTTTGATTTTGTTCTTTTCCTTCCAGATTTGGGAGGAGGAGGTCTGGCCCTTTCATGTGGGTCCCCACCAGAAGGTGCCTTAGATGTGTGGCAAGTTTCTGGACATCAGTGGCCCTACTTTGGGCCAACCCCATTTGGTTGGGCATCCATGAAGGGGTGGGGAACATTGGAAGTTAAATTGGACACTATTTTAACTCTATTTGTTCTCTTCTCTTTTTTTGCACATTAATTGTATTCAAGTTCTTTTCGATTGAAGGGTTCATGCACTATAGGATGTCTTGTCTTGTTGCTGCAGCTGGCAGAACCTACCTAGAGCAGGGTGGGGGTTGCGGGGTAGCCCTCACTCTTCCTGGAATAGTGTCATGCCTGCTTTGTCTCTGAGACTTCCCACACATGGTCATGTGTGGAAAGCCATGGGTGGGAAAAAGAAGAAAAATGAACAAAAGAGATTGAAAATGATCCAAGACAGAGTCATAGATCAGGGCTTAGTGAATAGAGGCTAAGCCATTTATTAGAAGTTCCAGGTCCTTTTAAATACCCTGGTACAGGAATGGTTACAATGCAGCAGTAATGAAGGAAAAAGCCAGGATCCCTGGTACATAACATGTAGGGTAGGTAGATGGGGAGGACTCATTACCTAGCAGAAAAACACCTATGGGGATAAACACCTTTATCTTTCAGGGACATGTCTCTCTGGTGGGACATTCCTAGGATGGTAGGGGGCTGTCATCACAGAGAAGAGACTTACTGAAACTATCTCTAGTTCGCCAGACTTGAGTGAGAATAGATAAAGGAGTTCCTTTATCTAAGGCATATCTTCTATCTATTTCCAGCACCCCACAGTCACATGATTGAGGCAGAAAGATGGCCCAGTCTGGGCAGTTGCTGCAGTTGCTGGTGAGAGATTCCTCCTCTGTACAAGCTTGCCAAGAGCTGACCACTTTGTCTTCAAGCAGGAAGAGCACTGCCTGCAGACAGCTCACTGGAGCTAGGGGGGGAAAGACTCCTGAACACCCACACGCACTCCCTGAGACGTAGGTGCCAGAAACTGGACTTTGCAGTTACATAAAGCAATCTGTTGTCACGTAGCCAATATAGGCTGAACAAGGCATTCTCCACAACAGTCACCACAGCGATTATTTGAATCAGTTGGAGAGTAGTGACTTCCATGGTGGTCTAACAACCTGTGACTGGCATGAACTTCACAAGCAGGTCTGGCCAGCATGCACCCAAGGGACGAGTCCAAAATGATCCCAAAACAAACGACTGCCTATTTGTTCCATCATGATCTCTAAGGACACAGGGGTGGCATGGGGTCAAGATTCCATCCCTTCTTAGAACAACAGCGCTTAGGGAACATCTGGTTTGGGATGATTCCTTTCTGAAGGGACTGACCTGCATATAAGAAAGCACATTTTTCAGCCTCCAATTAAATACATAAGTGGCAAAAGCAGGAGCCCAATACAAGGGTGTTTTATTTTGTACTCCAGAACGGGGGAGATGAGGTGAGCCACGTCCTCACACCCAGGCGCTGCAAAGGCTAATGAAAGCTGAAATGAGCCAGGAGCTGGCGTGCTGGGCAAGGGGAAATGGATGGACTTGGGAGAGCAGCTGCCGCAGGGAGCCTCTCCCTGGCAGCCACCTCTAATTGTATGAGCAATAATGCAGGCTCTGCGGGAAGCGGGAGGCTTGGCAGAAGCCGAATGTTGCCTAAATGAGACCACACCGAGTTTCTAAACTTCTCGCTTGGTCAATAAAGACTTGGCTGGCCCAAAGACAGAGGCAACACTCAAAGAGCATTTATATACATTCTAGGCCCACAGAGATTCCTTGAGAAAGTTCCAGAAGCACCATGATAGCCAAGGGCGGGGGCGGGCAGCCCTTTGGGACTGTGGGTAAATGCAGCTCAGCTTTCTCCCAGGTGTTTACCAGATGTCTGGCTCTATCAGGGCTTCCTCTAAACCTACCTGTCCCTGTGCTTCTTCAGACAAAGCCCCCCTGCTGCACAGCGCCAGTGAGAGGCAGTGCTGGGTGGAGTAACACATTTTTAATGATGTGAAACAAAGCTTTAATCACCATCGTTATTTACCAAATAATGTCTTCCTTGCATCTGGTTTAATAGCACTTTGTCCGCAGCTTTCATCAAAACAACTACCCATCCGACTTACTGGAAGATTGTATGAAATGTCAGAAGAGCTCCCCAGACTCATAAAATGCCTCTTCGCCAATCAGGATTTTAATTTGGGACAGGGAAATAGTAAATACAATAATTATTGAATGCTGTGACATTAACTAATAAAGATACTTGCTTTCCTGGAATTATCAATTTCTCATTGGCATGAGAAATAGATTAGTGACAATGTAATCCCACATCTGTTGACCTTTAAGTAATGTTGCAACACTTCGCAGCTTTGTCATTAGCATGCCATCAGCCTCTCTCTAAAAGAAATGATACCTAAACGCTTCAATTGAGAACTGTCGCCAAAGTTTGCTAATGTTTAATATCTGCTAACAAATCTAGAGGGCCAGAAGCACCCAGCTGAGCCAGGCAGCTTTGCCAGTAGTGTGTGTTTTTTTTTAATAATTTATTTATATATCTATTTCACATCCTTGTATCCCCCGGGGTTCACCCACTATCTCCCCTCCCTGACCGCTCCCCACCATCCCCACCTTCGCCAGTTGTGTTCTTTAGTTTGGTTGTTGGCTTGTTTTGACTTTTCCTCCTGGCCTTTTGTTTGTTTTTCCTATGTCCCCTATATTAGTGAAACCATTTGGTTTCTGTCTTTTTCTTTCTGACTTATTTCTGCTAAAATGATTTCTTCTAGGTCTATCCACGTTGTCTCAAATGCATCAAGTTTGTCATTTTTAATTGATTAGTAAAATTCCATTGTGTACATAGACCATAGCTTTTTCATCCATTCATCTATCTGGGGATATTTGGGTTGTTTCTATACCCTTGCAATTAGAAATAGTGCTGCAGTAAACATTCAGGCACAGGTATCCCTTTGTATAAGCATTGAGGTCTCCTTTGGGTAGATTTCCAGAAGAGCAATTGCTGGGTCAAATGGTAGCTCCATTTCCTTTAGTTTGAGGGTCCTCCACACAGCTTTCCTTAGTGGCTGGACCAGTTTACATTCTCAACAGCAGTGTAAGAGTGTTCCTTTCTCTCTGCATCCACGCCAGCACTTGTTGCCCATTTTTTTGATGTGAGCCATTCTTGCCAGTAGCATTTTTTAAAATCACTCTCTTCTAATTGACCACATGAAAGAGATTATGAGAGATTAAGTAGTGTCAAAAACTCCTGGCACCACAGTGTGTACTGCACCAGCACAGACACCTGCTGACTGCATGGCCTCTTGGGGAACAGGGATGTGGGGGTCCCAGGGGTATCAACTGCTTGACCCCATCAAGATTGTAAACTCACATCCCCTTCAAATCAATGACTCTACTCCTAGAATCTAAGTCTATGAAAGAAGTCTATGTAGGTATGAGACTGCTCATTGCCAAAGTGTTTAGAACATCAGCCATAGCTAAAAGTGCAAGTAAACAGAATTTCCCTTAAGAGAGGAATACTTCAATACCACCTTATACCAGTAAGAATGGCCCAAATCCAAAGATGGGCAACAACGAGAGCTGGTGAGGATGTGGAGAGAAAGGAACACTCTTACACTGCTGGTGGGAATGTAAACTGGTCCAGCCACTATGGAAAACTGTGTGGAGGACCCTCAAGTTAATGAAAATGGAACTACCATTTAACCCAGGAATCACTCTTCTGGGAACCTACCCAAAGGAGACCTCAATGTAGGTACAAAGGAACACCTGTGCTCGGATGTTTACTGCAGCACTATTTATAATTGCAAGGACTTGGAAACAAACTAAATGCCCCAAAACAGATGACTAGATGAAAAAAAAATGTGGTATATATACACTATGGAATATTACTCATCAATTAAAAATGACAAATTCGACGATTTTATGACAACATGGATGTAAGTACTTAGAAGAAATCATATTAGCAGAAACAAGTCAAAGATAAAGAAACCAAAAGGTTTCACTAATATAAGGGATATAGGGGAAAAAATAAACAAAAACCATGAGGAAAAGTCAAAACAAGCACCAAACTGAAGCACACAATTTCAGGCAGGAGGGAAAGGGGGGGAATGGTGGGGAGGGTAGGGGGGTGAATCCCTGGGATTACAAAGATGTGAAATTTATATATAAATACATTTTTTAAAAAGAGAGGTATTCTTCAGTGGGACCCCTGCATAATAGGGCAGGGAGATGCCAGACATTCTGATATGGCACGTTCTTCACTGTGCTGTAAACACTCCACATTCCACCTCCCAGGCCATCTTCCCAGCCTCCCTCTGGCTGTGTCCAGAGTCCAGACATGCCTCACCACCTCCCATGCTGCTGATAGAGGCTAAGAGTAGAAAATGTGGGCAGGAGATATCCTAGGGCCAGCAGCTGGAGGAGTGGCTAGAAATGATCGACATCATCATCAAACAGGCTACAGATACAGAAAATTCAAGTGTCCAGACTGAGGGCCATTTGTTATGGAAAAAAGAAAAAAAGCACAGTCCTTCCAAATTTACCTAATCGAAGTAAATATAGAAAAAATCCTTAGGTGCCAATTCTGGAAGTAACTGGACAAGTTACTTTCCCAAAGGAACCCCAAACCTGCCGAGCCCACTGTCATCCCCACGTTGCCTAAAGCCACCATCTCTCATCAAATGATTGCCATCCCCTCCTTCTAACACGTCTTCCACTTCTACCTCATCTCCCAAGTTTCTTCTGAACACAGTAGGCCAAGTCAACCTTTCCACTGTCATGAAGATCAAGTCTCTTCCTGGGAACAAAACCTCGGTAACTTCCCAGCTGCCTCAGCATAAAGCCAGTTCTCACGGTGGTGGCAGGATCCTACCTGACCAATTCCCTGATCAACCTCCGATTCCTCCACCTGCCCCTTCCAACCTTTGCCCGACTTCAGCCAGTCTTTCTGCTCCGCCATCTTGCTGGGTCCTTAAGGCCTTTGCATCGGCTGCTCCCTCTGTCTGGAATACTCTCCCCCACCGTCACTCCCTCACCACCTTCAGGTCTTTGTTCAAAGGCCCATCTTGACCATCATAGGCAAAGTTGCAAAGCATCCTATCCATGGCAACTTCAACCCCATTTTCTTTGCTCAGTTTCTCTTTCTTCCACAGCACTTGAGCAATCTGCTCATCTGCCATGTCAGCTGCTCAGTTTGGCTCCTCCCTCCTATCTAGAGGATAAACACAAGGGCAGGAATCTTAGTCTTTTGGGTCATTGATGATATATAAGAGACATTCATAAGATATTTGCTGGACAAATGGACATAATAAATTATGGACCTAACAAAAATTATTTAGTAGACACTAATCTCATTATAAGCACCAAGCTACATTCTCTACATATAATCCAATCCTTCCATCAATGCTAGAGAAAGCAGGAGCAAAACAGAAGGACAAGGTATGCTAATTCCCATTCTGTAGGTAAAGAAAACTGGAAATCAGTTATTAAACCAGGGTCCCATTTGAATACGCAGGAGCATGGGGGAGGAGAGAAAGGCAATTGAAGGCAACTCCACCCACCTGCTAAATGACTCTTAACCCATTAACCTTGCCAATTACAGTGGAGCTAATTACAAGAGTAACTTCAAGGTCTTTCTCCATCCTTCTATAGTTTCCCACAGTGCCAGCTGTTCAATGAACGAACTGGACTGAGTCCATACACTGGACTGAGCAGTGTTTTAACTTTACATACGTAAAAAGTAAGTGTGGCCCTGGGTACGATGATCATCGATCATTGAGCTCATAAGTCTTTAAGTTTCCCTCAGACTTTGTGGCTTTATTATCACATTTCAAAATAAGTTCACTTCTGGGAGTGGTATTTTGGTTTATTTTTACTGTGAGGGACTCACTGTATCTCTGCCTGTTGCCCAACTTATTAGCTTAAGTCATCAACAGCAATCAAGGAAACAGGAGGCTTTTTTATGAGACAGAAAATCCGGTGTTGCACTTTGGAGAATGTTTAGTGTCAGCATATTTGCTTTTGGATCTGTGAGTAGAGTTTGGTTCTAGGGGCTCCTGTTTAGTGAATGCTAATAAATATTAGCAAGAACATTGCTTTAAAAAAAAAGACCAAATTAAGTTTCACATAATGCATCAAGAAATAAAATTTCTTTTCCATAAACACAGCACTAATTTTTTTAAAAAAAATTAAAAACCTGATAAAAGTATCTAGGATGTAGAAGGTAAGTGAAATTGGAAGATATTTTTAATTACTTAATTAGTTTATTTATTTATTTTACATCGTTGTCTGCCCCCACAGTTCTCCTACCACCTTATAATCTGTGAACCACCATTTCAATCTTTCATGCCCATTCCACCCCCAGCTTTCCCCCTCCCCCTCTCTTGGTCTGTGCTTCAGTTCTACTGACAATTTTAAATTTTTCTTGTACATTTTCTTTTTTTCCCCTATATCCTTCATATAAATGAGACCATCCCATATTTCTCTTTTTCTTTCTGGCTTATTTCTGATAACGTGATTCCTTCTAGTTCCATTCATGTTGGAATGGATTCCACGAATGACCTAAATTTGCCCTTTTTGATTGCTGAATAATATGCCATCGTGTATATAGACCACAACTTTCTGACCCATTCATCTGTTTGGAGGCATTTGGGTTGTTTCCAGAACCTGGCTGTTGTAAAGAGTGCTGCACTAAACATCCGAGCACAGGTGTCCCTTGGATTAGAGTTTTCATATCCTTTGGGTAGATTCCCAGAAGTGGGATTGCTGGATGGAAGGGTAAAATCAGAAGGTTTTAAAGAGAAAACACCCAGACTGATTTTTCAGAACATTTCCAGATCAGTGATGTGAATGTTACACCCCTTTCTCTCCCCCACCCCCCACCCCAGCCTACCTTGGAGACCTCCCTGCATTGAGAAGTGCAGGAAGCCAAGTAGAGTCTTCCGGTGCCCACGGCCCGTCTGCACCACACCACGTCCCACACCACGTCCCACACCACATCCCACACCATGTCCCACACCGCGTCCCACACCACGTCCCACACCGCGTCCCACACTGCGTCCCACACCGCGTCCCACACCGCGTCCCACACCGCGTCCCACACCACGTCCCACACCAGCCCACACTGTTGACCAGCATCTACATACCTTTGCCTGAGGATCTCTTCTGCCCTCTCCACCTCCTCCGTCCAAGCACCAGACCAGTGTGTGGGGAAGCTTCCACCCCCAGGAACAGCTCCAGCTGTTGGGATTCGCATCTACACACTCAGCTCTAGCTGTTGGGATTCGCATCTACACACCCAGCTCCAGCTGTTGGGATTCGCATTACACATACAGCTCTCCTCCTCCACAACAAAGCAACTCAACTTTCTCCACAACGTTTTTAACCCTTAGCTCATTGTTCTTCCTTTTCTTACCCATCCTGCCCTCCCTGTGTTGCTGACTGCCCTCTCAGGGACACTCACGCTGGGCCCTGGCGCCAGAGGGTGTGGGTTGAGGTCCTACAGTGATCACAGCAGTGGGCATGCTTGCCCTGTCTCCTCTTTTCTGGCTTTCTCTGTTGGTGGAACCTGAACACACCTTCTGAGCACTTCTCACGTAGCCCCTGACAAAGTTCTGCTCATCATGCCCTGTGCACTCCGAACATTTAGGTTTTTTCAGTCATTATCAACCCCCTCCCCTGCGTCACCCTTACTCTCTATCTCCTTCCTCATGTTTCCCTGTGTGTCCTTTCACCAGGGCTTCCCACCCCTCCCTGTGATAATGGCCCCCATCCCATGCCCTATCCCCCCCATTTTCCAGACTCAGCAAAGCCATTTGCATGGACGATGGAGATGCTCCAGCTTTGCAAAGTCAGCTCTTCTGAATTGAATTCCCTGGATGTTTCCCCCTGCCCACCACCCCCCACCCCTCACCCCTCCACGCTCACCTCCTCCATTTCCCTGCCCAACACAGCAGTCCCCGCACAAACAACAATCATCTGTAACCGAATCAGCCTGAACAAAGTCTGACACTTAACGACTTCAAAGCATTTTTTAGAGTACGGCAAATCCCATCCCCATGCAACAAAGGACAGCTAATTGTTAAGAATTAATAATGAGAAATAAGTACAGATAATGGGTTAGCTGACACTGTCATATTTTAGTACAATATGTTCTGAAATATTTGCTCCTTTGGGTGGTGAATGCACTATTTTTGTCACTAATAGGCCTAGAGAAGCGTAGTGGAAATGAGAAGTTTTCTCAAAGAAAGTTCTGCATTCTGAGATTTCTGTGATAAGGGGAAAGGGTCAGCGTGCCTGTAGTTTCTGCGCTTCATTAAAATTCTGCTTCCGTGCTGCATAATGTGAGTAATATTAATTTTCTAAACATTTGCGTACAGCAGCTGCTAACTAATTTCCATAACAGTGTTCCAATTCTACAAGCGTCTTCAAAAGCGGAAAAGATATGGCCGCAGACGGGCTGCCAAAAGGAATGGCTCATCCTAACCCAGTTCGGAATCGCTCCAGACCCAGAGGGACAACATGAGGAAGCCCAATGCCCCCCCTTGCAGAGGCGTCGGCCTCTCCCCAGGCTGTGAACTGCAGGCTCACATCCCGTGTGGCATCTTTCTTCTGTGCACCCCAGTGAGGGTGCCATTCGTGCATGTCAGACAGGTTAGCAATCTGGGCATTTCTGCAGCCCGGGTCTGCTCAGAACCGTGGTTTCACCTTCCCGCTTTGCACCCAAGACCCACTGCCCCACGAGGTGCCCACACTGCTTCAGAGGTGACGCTGGGCCACTGTGAAGCCCCAGCAGTTCAGAGACTTGCCCTCCAATGTCTTTCATCGCCCTCCTGCAAAGCACACTGGGATGCCAGGCTCGCAGTAAGGATGCAACGCCAAGTGGCTAAGTTATATGCACCCCCCGGTTCGGTTTCTCCTTCTGTCCCCTGCCAAGATGAAGAACAGCTTGTGTCATGAACTTGAACACTATTCAGTCTTTAACTCTCTCCTGCAGCTTTGTCCTTTTGTTGATATGATCTTCCTTTGTGCTCATTCTCATTTGCAATCCATTGTCTTTGCCCCGTGCTCCAACCCCAACTTTTCCCTCTAACCGCACCTTCTCCTTCTCCTTCCCAGGTTCCCTACAACCCTACCAGGCCAGTCTCCTTGGCCACTGCCGCAAGGAAACCCTGTCAAGACCATCCTTCCAGTGTCTGCTCAAGCTGTCACCTTCAGCTACACAGCTCTCGCCCTTCAATCAAGTGCAATGTCACTTTGTGTATTTCCTGATTCCAGACTTTTCTGCATTTCTGCCTACACCTGCCAATTTAGTGCGTGTCTTCTTGTTGGTTGACGGGGTGGCTGGTCACTTGGCTTGGTGTGCAGATCTGTTTCCTTTGCTTATTGGTGCTGCTTCAAATGCATGAGCCTAGCTTGTACTTGCTGTTACATGCACTGTGATTGCCACAGTGTAGGTAGTTGCTGCATGGGATTTTCCCTCAAAGTACACCTGAATTAAAAATGTAAATGTTGTCAAGTCATACACACTCAAAAATAGTCAGTTCATGAATCAAAACCATCTTTGCTCCTATTCTGTATTCTCCCATCATATATATATATATATATACAGAATAGGATTATATAGGAGCAATATATATATATATATATTATATATTATATATTATATATATATTATATATAATATATATATATTATATTTTATATATATATATTATATATATATAATATATATATATATACAGAATAGGATTATATAGGAGCAATATATATATATATGCAATATATATATATATGCAATCCATATATATATATATTGCTCCTATATAATCCTATTCTGTATTCTCCTATATAATGCTATTCTGTATTCTCCCATCCAATATATATATATATATACTATATATATCCATATATATATCCAACACATATATCCATATATATATGTTGGATATATATATGGATATATATATATATCCAATTGGATATATATATATCCAACATATATATCCATATATATATGTTGGATAGATATATATGGATATATATATGGATATATATATATATGGCTGCTGTAAATTCATCATTTATCCTTCACATAGATAATCAAGTTTATAGTCAGGTGCCTGAGAGAAATAGACCAGTAAAGTATAGGCATGTGCATGCATCCAGGAGGAGATTGGAGAAGGGACTGCCTCACATAGTTCTGGAAGGTAGTAAGTCCCACAATCTGCTGTCTGAAAGCTGGAGACCCAGGAAAGCAGGGTGGTGTCTAGTTACAGTCTGAAACCAAAGGTCTGACCACTGGAGAATTGACGGTGTAAACTCCAGTCCACACTCAGAAGTCTAGGAATGAAGAGTATCCATGGTTTAAGTCATGGTGCAAGGGTGAAAGACCTAATGCCCAAGTAGAGCAGAAAGAGAAAGTCAGTTCCCCCCTTCCTTCTCCTTTCGTTCCTTTCAGACACTCCATGCACTGGAAGATACACAGCTACCTGGGGAGAACCTCAGTCTACCTGTTCAGATGCTGATCTCATAAGGAAACACTTCAGAGGCACACAGAAATAGTGTTAGCCACCTGGATCAGTACTAATTCTCACCAACAACCAGGTAAGATGTGCATGATGATTATTTCCCCCCTGTTACGTATTAAGAGCAAAATGTCAGCGAGGACCAGACACTTGGCCAAAACTAATGAATGACAAAGCTGGAGCTCAAACCTGAGTCTCGATGCTTCCAGTGTCTATGTGTCCCCCTCTCTATCTACTCACTCTTGCCACAAAAGGTTTATCTCTGCCGACCAACCTCATTCACAAAGAAGTCAAAAGAAAGAATCAGGAAAACAGCTAAGAAGGAGACTGCACCTTCCCGCATCATCTCCACCTCCAGGACGTGTGGGCAGAGCTGTTAAGCCCAACCATTGTAAGTGTGCACAAAACTAGTGCTGGGGTGAGCCATGATGGATGTTCAAACAAGGTCCAGACAGAAGTGGCATCTATTTCATGCTTGGCCCTTTTTTCTGGCCTCTCCTCTCCTCTGCCCCCTGCCTCCTCCAACCTCCCTTTGGCCTCACTCTGTTCTCTGCATCATTAAATTGTTCTTTCCTTCTTTCTGATTTCCCAGCTTACACAGCCAGTCTCTGGAGTCAAAAACTGTCAAAATCATCCAAGATGCAAAGGTGAAACAATAAGTCAAAATGAATGTAACGCAATAGTGCAAACTCCTCATGTGAAGATAGTCAGAAATGCGAACTTCCTGTTCTCTACTATCATTGAGTCTACTATCATTGAGAAACCCATCACTAAATATTTTCCCTTAGCTGGAAATGCGGTCCTGGACTCCATACACACTAAAATTGGCAGGGACATTCTGCAAACAATCTCCCTTGGAAGTCAGCTTGGTAGCTGAGTCTGTGTTAATATTAACATCAGAACTCCAAAACCATCAATAGAGTTACAACAAGATTAAGTCCTAAGAAATACAAGAGATGTTCTTCCTAATTCAGGAGGTGAAATCTCCCTCGGTTTTGGCTACTAATTGGAAGTTGATGGACTGTTTTATTTTTTAAGTCACTCTTCTTGGAAGGCATAGGATTTCAACGCCTATCCAAAAGGCTCTTACAAGTCAAGAACTGCAAGATGGGCTCCCAAAGATCGAAAGGATTAGACATCTCCTTGGCTAAGAAGAGGCCTGAAGGAGAAATGGCTCAACTTCAAGCTGGTAGGAAGGAAACCATTCAGAGCTTCTGAAAAGAGCATTCTCAGTTCATGGAGTTTCCCCCAGCAAGTGGCAAGAAGGAGACAGCCAATATCCACTGATGAGTGAACAGACTCAACTGGAAATTTGAAAAATAATTGCAGTTATTATGTGCATGAAAGATGGTACTTCAGGAATACCTTGCACTTTGAAAATGTTGCAGTAAGGTTTAGTAAGCATTCATGCAGACCTGGACAGAAGCAATCTGCAGGTGACAATGACATCTACCATTTAATCTGCTGTTCAACAAAAAAGGCTTTTGAGACAGCACTACGTTCCCAGGGCCAGCCACAAGACTCTGAGGGACCCGAGGTAAATGGCAGGTGGCCATCTAGCAATGGGCCTTTAAGCTGGTAGGACAACTGCCCGTTGGTGAGCAAGAGAACAGCCTCTCCCACCCTGTGTCCCCATTACCCCTCATAGGCCCTTCAATTACTCCAGGAAAGATTAATTCCACAGGTCTGAAAGGTTAATTGTGTTTCTTAACAAAGGTGAAATTAGTCTGGGCTGGCTACCTTCCTACTCTGTCATCACGGAAGTTGGACCCAAGCATTGGATCACAGCTAGCTGCAAGTACGCCGCACAGAATGGATGCAGGAACAGCGAGAAAGGGGTCTCAGGCCTCAAGAAGTGGAAACAAGAGACATTTTAAAGCTTCGTTGGTTCTTATTATTTGCAATTTTTCTCATTCTCCCCTTGTCTTAACCAAGTGAGCCTGACACAGAGAATTCATGCAACACGACAGCTCTAGCCACGCACAACCCTTCCCCCGCCCACGTACACACACACACACACACACACACACCTGCCTGGGACACCTTTTCCAGCACCTCAGAACTGGGCTTCTGAGCTTGAAGCCTGCATCGTCTGTTCTGAATCAGTTCCAATAATAACAAGAAAAGTCGATTGGGCACTTGTCTGAACCAGGCAATGATCTATGATCTTTACAAGAATTCCCCGAGGGCTCACGGTCATTCTCTTACTCTCGCATGGGTGAGGTGAGGGTCGCACCGCACAACCCAGGCTGACACCATTGCAATACCCCGAGTCAGATGGAGGAACTAACTGATGGTCTAACTCTGCGCTGGGTCCAATGAACATGTTGACTGTGGGAATGTGGTGACTTCATCTATAGTGTCCTCATCTGCGAAACAGAGCTCGCAGGATCTCATGGAAGGTGATGAGAGGGTCAGAGCAGCTCAGGAAGAAATTCTGACAGTAAGTGCTTCATAATAGTTACTCTAAGCTATAAACTTCCGGCCCTGAAAGGCTGTTCTGGCAATTTTCCTGTTGGCCTCTAGGGGTCGCCCAAGGTCGCTCCCTGACGTCAGGACCCGCAGCTGTCAGTGTTTCTGTTTTGGTGGTGGTGTTATTGTTGTTGCATAACCTAGTTGGGCAATACCAATGATATCTTTGCTTTATCCATTTGGTAGGAATCGTAACTATTATAAACCTAGTGATGCCATTGACTTGTTTTAGATTGAGTGAATAGAGAAATAGCTTGAGATGGTGACTGTATTTGAAAATGTCTTTTTTTTACTTTTTAAATTGATTGCACATGTATATAATATGTATTTTTACATTGTTGCGTATGCCAAGGTTCTCCCACCACCTTGTCACCCGTGAACCATTATCTTAGTCTCTTGTGCCCTTCCCTCCCCCAATTTTATCCCCACTTCCTTTGCTCTATGCTTCAGTCCTGCGGACAGTTTGCTAGTTTTAAGTTTTACTTGTCCTTTGGTTTTTTTAATTTTCCCTACATGCCACATATAAGTAGGACTTCCAGTATTTCCCTTTTTCTTTCTGGCTTATTTCCGCTAGCATGATGCCTTCTAGTTCCATCCCTGTTACCACAAAAGCATCCGATTTGTTATTTTTTGTTGCTGAATAATATTCCATTGTGTAAATATAAATTGTTCTCAGTTTGACTGAATTTAGATCTCCTAAAGTAAATACACTTTTGTGTGACTGCTTTAATTCATTTATAGATATATATGTTCACACATGTATATACACATACATACATGGATGCACAAGGGTGGGCAGCTTGTCTTTTAATGGCTCATGTGCAGCAGGGTTAAGGGGCACTGTAAAAGGAAAACTCCCATAAAAGACATAGGCCAAGGATTTTGGGGACTCGAAGCGGCAAGGAAAATGATGTTTTTGTGCCAGAAATAAAACAGTAAAAATTTCAAATGCCCATATTTGGGATCCTACATTTTATAGCTCCCTCTTTAGAGGAAACTTCTCTTGGATTATTACTAAAAACCCAGCCAAGCTCAAGCCCTCAGCTCCAGCTTGACTCTACCCTGCCCTGGTCACCTTCTTAGAACCCAGATTCCCTCTGACACTAGTCCCTGACCCTGGTGCTGAACACAGGCTGGTGTCTTCAGATGCCACACCCCCGCAGCCCCCAACCCTAGCTGATCTTCCAGCATCCACAGCAGCATGACCACAAATGTCGCACTTCCATCTACTCCACAAGCAAGATGTGTCTTGCTTCTAGAAAAGGCCTTTCAGGTCCAGGCTGAGACAAGATTCCTAGAACCAGGATCAACTTCCCCCCAAAGCAAAAATGAACATGTATTAGGCATTTCTGTGACTATTGCAGGCTCATGTCATGCCGACACTTCAAAATCCTGCCCTTGTCCATGTCAAGTTCAGCCACAAGACCCTTAGCCTAACCCCTGTCTACTTCCCTTATAGTGCAGGATTCAAATATTCCTTCCCCAGGCCCTCTCCAGCTCTTCAGTTTCCTATTATTTTCCTAAACCAGCGAAGATCTAGAGTGTAAAGCATGCTCACTGCTGACCCACTTCCTAAATTGAGAACCCCAGCAGCTAATAAACTGTCTCGATGCAAATAAGAGTCTCACTTTTTTTATCAGAAGCAAAATGCCCCCTTGTACATACACACCCGTCTTTCAAAGGGGGCTGGGCATAGATCCTCCAAACTTGGCAGCTTGTCACAGAGACACTGAAAACAAACATGATAAATTTCTCCTCCAGAGGTAATTTCGGTGATGTGTCTAGGCCACTGGAAATGAGAATGTTATGACTTTAGTGCTGTGATAATATATGGTAGTAATTATATTAACAAGGGAAATTACATCTCCTTTCAGCAATTTCAGTTTGTACCACCCACAGGAATAGTGGGCAGCAGCAAAAAATGCTGACATGGTGCTGGTAAAATGGGGGGAGAAACCTGTGCCGAATGGAGGCTCATGTTCATTAGTTCTTACAAATGTCCCAAGCCCTACTATGTGCTGTTCTCCATGGGAGCAGAGTGAGGCATGAACTTGACTTGACCCTTGATCTTGAGATGCGGACATGTCATAAAGACATTAAGACCTGCACGATGCACTGTAATTCCAGGTAGCAAGTGAGAGGTGATAAAAGAGAGGTGTGGATACAGCTCTCAGGGACTGAGATGAGGACACTATTGTGTGTGGGTGACGCTATGGTACAGTCTGTGCTGCCCAGAAGGCAGACACCCAGGAGGGGATGGGCAAAGTGCTCCTGTCTTCCAGCATCGAGATAAACTGCAGTCAATTAACAGTGGGAACTCTGCTCACTGACCTGGCCCCAGGTCCAGCCACCAGCATCCTCCATAGCTGGATGACCATGAACTCAAGCCCACGTCCCAGGGCTGCAAAGTTCTTTCTGAGCAGTCTTCTGCCAAGACCTTGGAACCGCATGGATTAATGAACCATACATGGGGATTAAATGCATGAGTGAGACGCCATAATTCATTTTGAGATTTTATTGGAAACAAATTTGAGTTCTCTGCTCACTTTTAGCAATTTGATCCACTTTTGTTCTGTTCCTCTCATGTAGGAGAATACATAGAGGAGTCCAAGAGAAATAAGACACAGACCAGACACGGAAAAGGCTTGGAAGCTCATAAAACAAAGGGCAGCATTAATAATAATAATTGTAAAGTTGATGTGCTATTTTATCAACATGATCCGGGAGAATGAGCATCTGGCTTCGACTCAGGTAAGCTTAATTCCTACTCGGAAGCCTGGCCAGCTCTGTGACCTAAAAAAAGAATTACTGCTCTCTGTCTAGGTTAACAATCAGCAAGATGTTCCTCTCATAAAGCTGTCTTAAGGATTAAATGATGTGGTATCATGAAGCATTTGTGTTTAATGCCTACAAATGTCTAATGACTCTGCTGAATATGTCAGAAGACAGCTAGGAAGGAAAATATAAAGTTTTTCCACAAAGAAAGAGCTTATCTTAGGGTTGGAGGGACCAGGAAGGCACCAAGGAAGTGTCAGTGGACAGTCCTGGGTGGTCAGGTAGGTAGGATTGTAGCAGTACATTGCTTGCTTTGTCCAGAAGGAGAGGTGTGAGCAGGACTGTGCTGAGACAAGGTCTGACATGTGAAAATACTGGGCTGAAAATGCCCTACAACAGACAGAAGAATCAAAACTTTGTGGTCTGTGTACATGATGGAATATTATTCAGCAATCAAAAAGAAAAATTCCCATACTGCACAGCAACATGGATGGGCCTGAAAGGAATCCCGCTGGCTGAAATTAACCAGAAGGAAAAAGATAAATACCAATGGTCTCACCTATATGTGGGTAATAGATAAATCAAACCAAAGGACAAGAAATAGTAAACTAACAAGTGGACAATAGAAATGAAACATCCAGCAAAGGAGGGAAGACAGGGATGAAGCAGAGGAGGGAGGAACATGAGAGAAATGGGGATGGGTCTCAGGTGATATGGTAGTGGGAGAAACATGGGAACTACACCGATGTAAATAAAGAAATAAAAAATACTGGGTTGACTGATTAATTCTAGGCAAGCCAATAACTTGATGCATATCACCCCCCAAATGCAAAGCCATGTCATCAACTCTCCAATGGTGCTCAAGTTAAAGAAAGCAGAGCAGACCAGCCTTTCCGGAACACAGAAAAATAGAGCCTGAAAAGTTAGTCTATCAGCAAAGTGAGTCAGAAGGAAGACCAGATGATTAACCTCATATGTGGCGTAGAAAGGAACTAAACAAAAGGACAGGCATGAGTGAGAGCACTGCCGCGCAGGAGACCAAACTTGACAAATGAAATCTGTCTCCAGAAACTGACTCCTGACTAAGGAAATTGGGAATTCTGTTTCAAGTCTGCTGATGCTCATTTTCAATGCAGTGAGCTCATAGTCCTTAAGAAGCTCCAAAGCAGGATTTCCATCTGATAAATCAGCACCAATGGGCAGAGTATGATTCCCAGGCAGAAAAATCAGCCATCAATATTAGAAACTTTCACACCGTTGTCCTGTCTCCTTTCAGTAGACATATTCAAGCTTCAGATCTAGTAGTTTACACATCTTATTTCCTTGAAGCTCTTCCTGACTCAATTTATCTTTCTCCTGACTTCCCACCAGTTCTGCCTTACTCCTCACACCATCTATAACTCAGCTCCCAGCACCCCATAACCCTAGAGCATCAGCCGCTCAAAAACCAACAATTAAGGTGAGATGAATCGCCACTGAATGGGAACATGCATATTTTATAAAGTTTTTATTGCCTTCCTAGAAAACCAAGCTCCATCTGAAAATTTCATTTCACAAAAACATTAAGAGAAAAAATGATGTGACTGTGTGAGTATGTGTGTGTGTGGATGTGTAGGCATGTGTGTGAATGGATGTGTTGGCATGCAAGTGTATGTACATGCAAGTGAGGTGAGTGTAGGTGTATGAATATAGGTGTGTATAGTGTATGGATGATCTTGTGTGAGCATGTACATCCATTGCGTGAGTGATTATGTGTATGGTTGTGTGTGTTGTGTATGAGTGATTGTATGTGTAGCTGTGTGAGTGATTATATATGAGTATGTGAGTGCATAAGTGTATGGTGGTTGTATGTGTGAATGTGTGAGTGTATGGATGATCATGTATGTGTATGTGTGGGTTTGTGTGTGCACTTCTGTATGTGCCATGACATGATAAAGAAGAAGAATATCAGTAAGTCAGATCATTTTTTTTTAATCTACCTGGCATTTCAGGTCCAGTTACTGACAATATACATGATGGATCCTTTTTATTTCAAACGGACATCCATTTTATTTGAAATGTACTCAAGCTTTTTGTCTCATAGAGTTACACTGTCCCAACCTGGACTAGAGACAAATCCTGAGGTCCTTTGCAAAGAGCCAGGTGTAGAGTGCAAGAAAGGACAAACGAGGGAGAGATTGACACAGTCGTAGACCATGGGCTAGTCAGAAGCATAAAAAACGACAACAGCAATTTAACATACCCCCATCCGTCCTTATAAAGGCATTCAGACAAAGAGGTAAGACGGGTGGCTAGAGAATGTTTTACGACCAATTAACCAAGGAAGACTAATGACTAGGGTACAATACAATTGGGTAAAAATGTTAGTTCCTGTGAGATAATTGTGGGCAGGGGATTCTTCCATAAATTTGTTGGTATCTCCCAAGGAATGTTTCTTAAGGTAAACATTGGAGGATGTTGACCCTGCCGCTCCCGGAGGTCAATCATGCCGGTCCTGTCTCCAGTGTTCTGAAGACAGATAAAACAGAGAAATGAAGTATTCTTCATTTCACAGCATGACCCCAGTCTGGCAGCTTCCAGCAGCCCTTTACATGGAAGAGAAGGGATTTTTTCAAAGCCCCACCTGGTCCGGAACTCCACAGCTTATTTCATGGACGGATTATTTAAGGGAGGCAGAAAATCAAATGTCTTAATAATGTCTGAACTAGTCATTGCCTGTCTGCCTCCTGGAATAACTAATAATATAAACATGAAAACTTTTCAGTCCCTCCCCAAATGACCTTGAAACTGAGGTGAGTGTGAAGGACCCTCAGGACAGTGATCTTTGGACCTCAGTTGGTCCAACTTCCCATGGTTTTCCCTTCAAGTTTTGAAGAGGCCGGTTTTGTTTTGAGGCCTGGAAAGCCAAGATCATGGAACAAAAGCAGAAAGTTGAAGATCTTTTCAAGGAAAAATGCAGGGATGCTCTTGGCCTTAAGCAGGGTATGGGCCTTCTGCATGACTTGACCTTTTTCCAGAAGACACTGCAGAAGGTTTGTCTGTGGCCATGCCATTCTCAACTGCCATTCCTTCTGGCATTCTAAGCCTGGAGGAGGCACTCAGCCACAAGGCTGAAATTAAGTCCATTAGTTAAGGGCACACATTGTTTGCAAGTCAAAGAGCAGTTCGTCCTCTAAGAGCCTTCCAAGCAAAAGAAATGCCTCACCCAAAGTTCTATTACAGGTAAAGGCCTTAACATCACTCGGGTGACAATTCCAAACAATGCTAATGAAAGCGTCAACAACTAAAAAGTTTGACAGTGAAGAGAAGTCCATGACCTCTTCATCGGAAAAGTTAGTGAAACTATGGGTTTCTCTACTCACATTCCCTACAGGGGAAAATGTCACAATGAACTCCAGTGGGTTGAAGGTTGGATTTTTGGAGTACTAGCCAAAGCTCAGAGTTACCCAGGCATCAGCTCCATGAGAATGTTGTTCGATTCAGCTGAGTTTCTCAAATTCACAGCTATTAGACCATTTTCAGGCATCATGAATAATAACCAGTTGGTGATCAGAGTGAGTCAGAAGACCCAGTAATACATTTCAGCTGAGCCAAGTCAGTGGGAGGTTCCACAAGAAGAAATAAGGGAGATTGATGGAGGCGCTCAGAGTAAGCAAGAAGCAGACCCCAGGTGGTAGAACTTTTCCATTCTAGGCTTCAAGTGTCCATGGTAGAGAAAAGGCTGTCACTGCCCCAAGCTGTATGATAAACTTGTATAACTGAAATACCTGCTCTGCATACTTATTCTGCTTTTAGACGAGCACTTCTACTTTCTCAGTAGATCTGTGAATTGAATTAAAGTGTGGTATGACTACAGATTTGGATTGGCTGGTTTACTTGGAAGTACTATGAGCATTTTACAGCTAGATTGCATCCACCAGGTATTTTTATAGTTGAGTCTTCAATGATGGGACTTATTTTCCAATCAAGATAGTTCCTACTGGAACTTCTCAACTTTTGCCATAAAGAAAGAACCAGTCTGAGTTCAGTTCTTTTGTTTTCATATTTGAAAAGCCATATAAACCATCCTTTGTTCAGAGCCATCCATAATGACTATGTGAACAGTCAGTCTGGATATTCCACTAAACATTTTCCTAACCTATAGCTATCATCATTCACATTTTTTATCTTCAATCAAAAACAATCAGATAGATTCCTTAGCAACCAGCTGAGAGGTCAGTATCTCAGTTTGTAGCTTATTAATAGATACAGAGAACCTCTTCCTCAGTTTCTTTCACCTGGATCAAATGCATGGTCCACCAGTAGTTTATGATCTAATATGAGTAGCTGGGCAAGCTAAGTGACACAAAAGTCTCTCAATCATGTGACTGACTTTATAGTTTTACTTATAACATTGAGGTTGCAGTGTGAGAAGTGAGGGATAGGATGCTGGTCATGCATCCTCCGATATTCTGCACCATTTGTAGAGAACTTAGATGTGTTGAGAATTCACAAACAAGAAGAGTTGGACTAAGAAATATATGTACATATATAGTGTATATGTATATACATGCAATGGAATATTACTTGGTGATCAAAAATGATAGATTAATTCCATGATGGGCAACATGCATAGAGCTAGAAGAGATCATGGTAAATTAAATAAGTTAGAAGAAGAAAGATAAACATCGAATTGTGTCACTTGTATGTTGAGTAGAGAGAAATGAAGCAAAGGATTAGATAAAGACAAACTTAAAAACTAACCCTCAAAAACTGACTACAGAACTGAGGCAGAGAGAGGGACTGAGGGGGGAGGGATGAGATCCTAGGGAGGGAGTACATGGACTATGATGACAAATAAAGGGTACTTTGGTGGCTGGAGTGCTCTAGCAGCAACAGCTAAAGAAACAAGATCTATGCTTCCAAAATACCAACAACAATGTTCCCTCAATTAAAAAAAAAAAAAATAGAGTCAGCAGATGCCAGTAGGAAGAGCAAGTCTGTGTGATAGAATTTTCATTAGCTTTATCACAGTATTCAGGATGGAGAATTATATTACACGGTCTGAGAAATAGGCTGCTCCTTTTTTATTTCAAGTTAAATTATAAATATAAGATAATAAATCCATCCACAGCTTTCAAAAAACAAATTAAAAAAATAAAAATGAAAATCTGGATGTTAGATCAATACAGCAAATGACTTTCCCTTTGCTGTAAACTTTTTATCTATTCCTCTTCCCTTTTCTTGGCTGCCAACATTCACCCTCACGTTGCTTTTCCTATCAAGTATTTCCTAGATGTTCTGCCCTGCTCCGTTTAATTTATCCAAATGTCATACCCAATAAGTTGCTGAATTTTCACCGCCTTCCTGCTGAATTACTACATTACTTTTAAATAACTTGCATCTGCTCTTGCTTCGTCCATCTGCTTCTCTTCCTCTTTCCTTTCGCATCAGGAGGCCCAGCTCCAGGTTAGGGACACTGGCATTCTTGATTTTTTCCATTTTTGAGTTCCTGACAAAAAGCGAGTCATCTTTTCCAAAGCTCACTAAAAAAAGCTGATCCCAGGCAAATGGGCAAAGTAGGTCACAGACAAGAATCACCATATATGTTTAGTCCTTCCCTGTTCCCACTTGTCACCCTCATGTAGAGGTTTTCCAAGTTGGGATATTTTTTTTTCCTTTTTTAACTGTTAACTCCCATCCTTCAAAAAGAATATAGTCAATATTCGTTTTCCTGTTGCACCATTTCTAGGAGAACCTGGTAGGAAAACTGCACCAAAATGTTACTCAGAGACCATTGAATATTTCATCATCTCTAGAATGAGTTTCGAGATTTATATTTCTGGGCTCTGTTGTGAAACGGGTTTGTGGGGCAAAGTCACCAGCTGCCACTGATTTGAGCCACCTGTAAGCAGACTGACCGGCTTCTTAGATTCTAGAATTTGATGGTGGTACTTTTTTTAGGGAAGCAACATTTCCTAAGATTTTACTATATGTCAGACACAAGCTAAGTTCCATCCTCATGTTAACCAATGGAAACCTAGGATACACACCCAAGATGAAAAACTCACATGGCTATGAATAGAACTTTTGTCACCAAGAAGTTTAGATGACAAGATATAATCTGATAATCAAGCCAAACACTCTGTCCACCAGACCATGCCTCCTCTTAGTAGCAAGGACCGTTCATTTTCCTTTGTTTTGAGCACATTAAGTGAGTACCTTATTATGTGTCGAGGTAAAGCCAGAAACTAGAAATAGCTTGAAGTGAATGGTGAGCTCTTTCAAGACCTGTTGCCCAGGAATGAAAGGAGGGTGAGGCTCACCTAAAGCGATGGAGGGGAGGGGAAAACCATATCAAGAAGGTAAAATCAGTAGGACATGGTAATCATGAGGATAAGAGGAATAGAGAAGAAAAAAGAATCCAAGGTGTCCATTTTCCTTTGGGTTTGTTCTCAAGTTCTACATTCTTTTTGCCCTCAAAGGAAAACTATTGAAATAAACTGAGATGCCTTAGAACAGAGTCCTGGGCTGAATTGATAACTGTTTGACACTGGCAAAATGATGCCTAATTTGACCAATGATGCAGTTGGCAAGCATAGTTTATAACTAGAAAATAGTACATCCACACAATAAAGTGCAATTGAACCCTAAGAAAGGACAAGAATTCTATTTGGAAAATTGTCTTTTCCTACCTCAAGAGGCTTTCCTGACAGAGGCAGTCTCTATATCTTGGTTATGTTTACAGCAATTTGATTTTAGAAATCATTCTAAAGACAGATATTTCCATAGCAAATATTCCCCACTGTAGCCTTTAGGAGGGATAATTTGATAAGTGGTGCTGAACTGCATTATAATTGGTTTTTTGAAACAATGTCTATAACCTACATAAAGAAAAAAAAGAAATCATAAAATAATATCTGGGACAAAAATGATGGCAGGGTGGGGTTAGCAAGAGTTTATGAAGAGATCGCAGGGAGTGATGTGCTCTCAAATTTTTGATATTCATTGAATAGTTGAATGGAATCTCATAGAGGAGAAACAAATGGTCTAATAAAACAAATAAGATTAAGCACTTTCAGTAAACAAAATTATAATGAAACTGCAGAAGAGTCAGCACAAACCATCTTTATTCTTTAACTCTCAAGAAATCATATTAATACTTCCCAATTTTACAATGAGTTATGGAATTAACACCCCGCTTGAGCCCAATCATGATTTATATCATTCATTAATTAATTGAGTTGGTGATTCAATTGAACTGACTAATATCATTAGCAAACTTTTTAAAGGAAACTCACTTCCTGGCATGAAGTAAGGGGAAAACTACTGAAAATAATCAGCAAAGAAGGGTGTACACTGGCAGAGTTTTGTTGGAAAATGAGAAACCAAGAAAACAGGCTTGAGTTGAAGAGAGGAGGTGAGAGCACAGGATGAGAAACAATCAACCTCCAAGAAGAAGAAAGGCTTGCTGAAAGAATTTGTTAGAACTTAGGAGATGTATGACAGCCTCTGCGATAAATGATACTGGGAAAACTAGGCCAAGACATGCAAAAAAAAATGAACCAAGAGATACCCTTAACACCTTGTACAAAAGCCAACCCAAAATGGATAAAAGACTTGGATGTAAGACCAGAAACCATAATATACCTAGAGGAAAACCTGGGCAAAAACCTTCTATGAGCTACAATTCAGAAATCCATTTCTGGACACATCTATAGCAGGTCAAAAAATGAAGGAAAACAAACAGCTGGGACTACATCAAACTAAAAAGCTTCTCGACAGCAAAAGAGACAACAGAGAAAACAAAAAGAAACCCAACCAAGTGGGAAATTTTTTGCCCTCCATACAAGTGATAAGGTCTGAACAAAGACACACAATTTAACAAAAGCATAAATATACATACTCACACAGCTTAATAAAAACAGGAAAAAAAAAAACAGTTAAAAAATGGGGAGAAGTAAACTGGTCCAGCCACTATGGAAAGCAGTGTAGAGGATCCTCAAAACAATGAAAATGGAACTACCATTTGACCCAGCAATTGCTCTCTTGGGAATCTACCCAAAGGAGACCTCAATGTGGGTACAAAGGGACACCTGTGCTCGGATGTTTACTGAAGCACTATTTGTAATTGCAAGGACCTGGAAGCAACCTAAATGCCCTAAAACAGATGAATGGATGAAAAAGATGTGGTATATAAACATGATGGAATATTGCTCATCAATTAAAAATGACAAATTTGATGATTTTATGATAATATGGATGAACCTAGAAGAAATCCTATTAGCAGAAAAAAGTCAAAAAGAAAAAGACAGAAACCAAGTGGTTTCACTAATATATGGGATATAGGGAAAAAATAAACAAAAGTCTTGAGGAAAAGTCAAAACAAGCTAAGCACCAAACTGAAGCACACAACTTTGGGCAGGAAGTAAAGGGGGGGAATGGTGGGGAGGATGGGGGGGGTAAATCCCTGGGATTACAATGATGTGAAATTTATATATAAATAAATTAGGAAAAAAATAAATAAAATGGGGGGGGACTAAAAAAAGACACTTCTCCAAAGAGGAAATACAAATGGCCAACAGGCACATGAAAAAAATGTTCAGTGTCACTAGCAATCACAGAAATGAAAATCAAAACCGCAATGAGATACCACCTTCCACCAGTAAGAATGACCCACATCAAAAAAATAGGCAACAACAAGTGCTGGTGTGGTTGTGGAGAGAAAGAAACACTCTTACACTGCTGGTAGGACTGTAAACTGGTCCAGCCACTATGGAAAGCTGTGTGGAGGACCCTCAAACTAATGGAAATGGAACTACCATTTGTTCCAGCAATCGCTCTTCTGGGAATCTACCCAAAGAAGACCTCAATACCTGTACAAAGGGACACCTGTGCCCAGATGTTTACTGCAGCACTATTTATAATTGCAAGGATATGGAAACAACCCAAATGTCCAAAAACAGACAAATGAATGAAAAAGATGTGGTTTATATACACAATGGAATATTACTCATCAATTAAAAATGACAAATTGGACAATTTTATGATAACATGGGTGCACTTAGAAGAAATCATTTTAGCAGAAACAAGTCAGAAAGAAAAAGACCGAAACAAATGGTTTCACTAATATATGGGACATAGGAAAAATAAACAAAAATCTATGAGGAAAAGTCAAAACAAACTAACAACCAAACTGAAATACACAACATGGGGGTGGGGGTGGGGGAGAGGGTGGGAATGATCAGGGAGGGAAATTGATAGGAAAACACTGGGCAATACAAAGATGTGAAATTAATACATAAATAATTTAATATTTTTTAAAAAAAAGAACTTACGAGATGTTCACCACAGCCCTCTCCTATGCAGATCTTTCTATAAGAAAGTGAATGGCTGCAGAATTAGTATAGACAGACAAGAACAGAGATGGTGTCCCCGGAATCACATTTCTAACCTGGCTGAGGAGTAGGAAGACAATTACTTTAACCAGGACAGATCCTAAGTAACAGGGCAACCAGCTTGAAAGAGTTTAATGGACAGTAACAGAGGATATGTCTGTGGGAAAGGTGTGGCCCCAGCTCCCCATGTGGTGACAACCTCTTACAGGGCTCTTCCATGCACAGATAAAATTATAAAACGAATCCAACCTTTCTAACTTGGTGTTATGTGAACACCACCTGCTCCAGACCCTCGGAAATGATAACATACTGACTGATGGTGAGTTTCTGTCACTCTGACAGAAAGGGGATTCGCATAGGGAAATACAGACAGTTCTCTTCCTTGTCCCTCTAACTGGAAAAAGTCAACTACATACCTGCCACATATGGGAGTTTCTGTGCTAACCTATCTGCATAAACTTAGAATCAGAGCCACAGTATTTTAGGATGCTCAGCCAGATGTGCAGGAGAAGGTGGGCTCCCAGAAGCCCTGACTGGTTTGAGGGCTACTGCAAAACTCTGATGAGACTATTTGAAAATATCCCGGAGAATGTGCTCAGTCTCCTGGGAGGATACAGATCCTGGCAGGAAGAAAGAGAAGGGAGAGAATGAGACTTGAGAAAGAGAAAGGTAAACGATCAAGGAATCTATTGAGACCCAGGAAGATACCCAGAATGGCAGTAACACTGACTATTAAAGCCTTCCCTGATACAGTGCTGTGAGTGACATAGGTAAAAATTGTTGGTGCCAGAGTACTCTGGTGGGTGGGGTCTGATAGAAAGACCCGCAAGAAGAGCCAAAAGGTAGATAAAAAGGGAGGACTGGAGAGAAAAAAAAAAAAGAAAAAAAGGAAAGAAAGGAGATGAGAATGGTGGACTAAGAGAACAGGCCCATGTGGCCTGCCCAGGGGAAGGCCCTGGAAGGGTGAGCTGGTGGTGACAAGAAGCCACAGTGGCTGGTACAAGAGTGGCCAGTGTGGAGAGTGTGGCACCGCAGTAAGGCGGCATAGTAAGCTGGTACCTGGAGATGGCCAGAGTTATGGAAAGCTGATTTGTGCATCAGCAATTATGGGAGAAATTTGAAGAGGCTTGGAGAAGGAGGGCAGCATGGACCACAGGAGAAACAGTGCCTGCCTCAGGCTTGGAGGGGCAAGGGATGCCAAGTATCCCTATCAACCCGATATCATCTCTGGATGGAAAGGGGTCTTGGGGATGGCTGCTTGTACAGCTCCTGCCCCCAGTGGGTCTGTGGCAATCCTAACCTCCAAAAGGATAGTATAAGAAGTGGGCCTTCAGGAGACAAGAAGACACAGATGAGGCCATGAGGATGAAGTCTCCACTGTGGTCTTAGTGTCCTTCTAAGAAGAGAAACAGACCAGCATTTGCTTTCTCTCCACCCTGAAGCAACACAGAAAGGAAGCAGGCAATTAAAATCCAGAAAGTTCTCTTCAATGAGAACCTGACTGAGCAAATACCTCAGACTTTCAGCTTCCAGAACTGTGAGAAGTAAAGGTTGTTGAAGGCGCCCGGTCTCTGGTATTCCAGCCGCTCATACTGACGCAGACCAAGTACAAGATCAGGATAACATGAGCCTGGTGACTGGGGCAGATAAATTCTGAGGCTGAAGTTTCTAGCTGTTCTGCAAGGGACTGAGCTTTGCATTTTCTCTCTGGAATTCCTCGCGGCCCAAAGAAATGAGAAAGATGAATAAATTATGTGATCGATATCTTGTTTTTGAAACAATATGTAACAGCTTTCCTAGGTACGGTTAAAACTTTAAAGAAATATATGATTTTTATCCTTATGCCACACACTATTAATCATAGGCTGTAATCTTCCCTATGACAATTTTGCAGAAAATAAAGGTGGAATTGTCACATAGTGTTCTCATTCGACCCGTGAATAGAGCCTTAGATCTCAGTGTCATCGTTCATCTCTATGGACCCATCTTTCTCTTATATTACATTTGGGACAATGACAGGGTGTGTGACTTATTACAGAAACTAAGTTTCTGTCCTATGGAAGGGCTTCACAAGTGTGTGACCAACCAAAGGTATGTAATGCAGTGGAATTACTCTGGATGGAAAGGAGTAGCTGCCTAAAGTAATCAACACCAGGTACTTTTCTATATAGAGATCTGTCTCAGTCAACTGCAGCTGCTATAACAACACAGACTTGATGGCTTAAGCAACAGGCATTGTGGTCCAGAGACTGAAAAACCCAAAGTCAAGGTGCTGGCAGATTTAGTCCATAAAGAAAGCTCTTTTCCTGGTTCTCATTGTCAATTCACATGAGAAGAGAGGATGCTCTGATGACTCTTCTTCTCCTAAGGGCACTAGTCCAATCACAGGGGCCCCATCTTCATTATAGTATCTAAGCCAAATCACTTTCCAAAGACCACACTTCCTAACCCCATCACATTGGGGGTTGGAATTCAACAGAGGGTGTTGGGAGGATGAGAACATTCATAAGAGGATCTAACTTGAATGATTGAGAAAATCCAAAATATCTAGCATCATCTAAGCACATAGCTGGTTTAACACACATTAAACAGAACCTTCTATCTACAATATCTTCTTTAGACATATAGGAATGGTTTCTTGTTTTAGCTATGAGAATTTGCCTATATTACCAAGTTTTTTTAATAGAGGATCTTTGGTTCACTTACAAAGTAAGATTCATTGCATTAAGGATTCAAATATCTTAGAAATAAAGCCCAATCTTTATCCAATTTTTGAATATGCAGAAGAAACGGTTTTCAAAGTTTTGGTCAGTTATATAACATGAACACTGACTCATTAGAGGGATGTCAGCTGTATTCTAATTCAACAAGTATTCTAATCATACATGTGCACCTGGGAGATATTTGTGGGCTACCAGTAGGTTTAAAGCCTGAAGTAGTCAATTGATGTTTGCTAGATGATACTGAACTGGACACTCTCTGCCATATTATAATACATGTTATGATCAGGAGATGAGTTTTATTCACTGGGTCTTATTCTTATCCTGCTTAGTACAATGCTCAGAAAGTAGTGAACAGTGATGAAAACTATTAATCACTATTTGTTATTTTATTCCCATAAGTTTTCTAAAATGAGCAACTGTAAGAACATTCTCAGGAGAATCTAAAGTCTCTGTTCAAGTAAAAACTGATTTCTTTTATTGAGGAGAAAAGAAATTGCCAAACTAACAAACATCTACCTATAATTCAATCACAAAAAAATCATTCTGGTTTCCCCCAACACAATTAAATGTTGGGAGTAATGTGGTAGCAACAATATTCCTTTCGCACAAATAACTTTTCAATTATATAGGACAGTGACATCTAATGACTGCTACCAACACAAAATCACTGGGCAACCAGCTTCTATTTTATGCAGCAAGGTTAGCAATTATCCTGTAACACTTAATTTCCTGTTAGTAATGCTTTCCCAGAAGCACTTAAGCATGATGGCCTTATGAATATAGTTATTAGTGGAACTGTGCTCAGTGTTTGGATTCTTCTGGAAATCTGATAAAGATAATATTCCTCCAAAGGTTACTGTCCAGATGACAAGTCATTTTATCAGCAGGCCTAAGTTCCAGCCAGCTGTCATTAAGAGTGTCTCGTTAGTCAGTGAAGGACTTTGTAGATGGGTCAGGGCCGTTGAAGTCTGGGGCAAGGTTGCTAAGGTAACGAATCTGTCCAAAGACTTCTCTCAGCATCAACCTTTCATCTTGTTAAATTTATATAAGCAAAGCCCTGTGAGGAGAATGCGAATAGACCCATGACAGAAACAATCACATGAAGGTAATTTTAAGCTTGATAGGTAGGTGTTTAAGCTCCTTTAGGGAGACACAATACATGGATGTTTAGATATGGTCTTGCATGCAAGCTACGTTACCCTGGGTCCAGTTATTGTTTACATTAGCAAGTGAAATGTGGGACTGTACCGTGTAGAATTTAACTCAGTGATAGACATTGATTGAGCACCTGTTTAATCCCTACCTCTATTTTTCAGTATAACCTTTGAGACTGAGAAGAATTTAAAAAGTCCACGTTCGATGAGAGAAGAATAAGTCTGAAAAATATGACTTTTGTCTTTCAGAAAGTTCAGATTCAGTGAAACAAAGAGACTTCCTTTCTTTTTTAACTTATGTAGAGTTATTTTATTAAGAAGATTTTTGTAATTATATAGTTTTTACATTGTTGTAGACCCCAAGGTTGAAACCTTAACTCTTGCCTTTAGAAAAGATGGCTAGGGAGATGGCTAGGGAGATTGAGGCTTTATATTACAAATATCTACTATCAAATATGAAGGATGTCCTATCAGGAGGATACAAGAGCCAACTTTAAGGGCTTCCTCCTCCCTAAATGGGACAATCTGAACATCAATAATAATAATAATAGTGATATCTGAACATCAATAATAAGGATGGATTAAAATCATAATAATAGTGATGGGCCAAGATACATTGAATATGCAGCAACCTATAAGTTCATAATAACAATTTGAAAATGATCATTGGTCACTCCTCATGGTTGCTAAGGGCACCAACTCATTAGTGAAAACTGACAGTAGGAAAGGATGAAGCTAACATCTTGCCTTTCCTGAATGGATTGTAATTCTATATAACAAATCAGAAGGTGAAAATCGGTTTTTATAAACAATCTCAGATACTCCTTGCAGAAGAAATACTAGGATTTAAAAGCATCGCTCTGCAACTCTTAATGAAATGACGTAGTGACAATCTCTATCGATGAATGCGGAAGCCAGCAGGTGAGATGTTGGTGGGGAATTTAGCAATAGAGGGACTATGCTGACAACTCCTGAACTCACTGAGCAATAAAAAATATCATGAAATAAAAATAGCATGAAATAAGCCAGAAAGAAAAAGAGAAATATGAGATGAGCTCACCTATATGCAGGATATAGGGGAAATAAACAAAAGGACAAGAAAAAGTTAAAACAAGTTGACAACAGTACTAAAGCATAAAGCAAAGGAGTGGGAGGTTGGGAAAAGGATGGACATGGGAGATGGGGATGGCGGTTCAGGGGTGACAGGATGGTGGGAGAACCTTGGGGTATACAATGATGTAAATATATATATGTATATATGTGTGCGTGATCAATATTTCAAAAGTTAAAAAAGTAAAAATAGCATGAAAGCTGGGACAGTCAGCTCAGAGATGCCTGATAAACTTATGCAACAGGAAGTACACTCATCACCTATGAAATGGTGTTGCCTAAGAACAATGAAGCAGAATCAATCAATCCTTTAGTTCCAACTGGGAAGAGTAGAAATGTTTTAATCAAAACAAAAAAGCAATCCAAAAGTTAGGACATTTTAAAGACAAATGGCCCAGCTTCTCTAACAAATCACTGTTGTAAAAAATAGAAAGCAGAGATGAGATCTAATTTAGCATCAAAGAACCTTAAGAGATATAACACAGAGAAGACCTCTTTCAGATGCTGAGCTCACTAAATCAAATTTAAATCAACATCTTTGACAAATCAGAAGAAATTTGATAAAACTGAGCATAACTGATACAAATTTATTTTGTCTTGGTAGGGTAATATTTGCTGGTTATGTTTTGAAAACTTAGAAATTCAGTTAGAAATGCCTACCAAAGTATCCACAGGTGAAATAAATGGTGTCAAAGATTCCTTCAGAAGACTAATAGAGAAAGTGGGAAAGTCAGAAAACAGGTGAACAAGATGCTTGTGATTGTTGACAAAATGCTTGTGATTGTTGAAAACCGCGCATCTTAGGAAACTAAATGCCTTCGTTAGTGGTGGGACTGACTGATGATTGGTAGTTTTTAAACCTCTGATACCAGGAGAATGAGTCCTGCCCATCTGTTGCTGATATAAAATATTTATACTTGTGCCAAAAGTTTCTGTTCAGAGAAGCCAACGAAACTACCCAGATTAAAAATTCATATTTATCCTGGGCTTTATTCTGGAAGGAGAAAACATAACTGTTCCTAAGGAGTGTCTGAACTCTGAAAACTCCTTTGTGACAATATGAACAAAGGGAGAACTTGATACATTGGAACTGCCACTCAGATAAGGTCAATGATTTGGTGACTCAGGAGCGTGCCATCAAACTGTCAGTCGTTACCGCAGGAGACCCCAGTTCTCTGCCTGGCTGGGCTGATACCAAGCAACCAGACCTCACTCCCTGCTATGCCAGACATCCAGGATTCTGCCAACAAGACACAAAATAATAAAGGATTAAAGAGTTAAACTACAAGGCAATTTTTTCCTATTAAGATAAAGTGAAATTGCAAACTGAATGCCAAATAAATTTAAAACAAAAGCTGCTTGGAAAGAATTGAGGGGTTATTTATAATGGGGCAGTGATTCTATTGAAAAGAGTTCTTGCAAACCAATAAAAATATGAACAGTCCAAATGGGCAAAGGGCACCAAATCGATGGAAAGAAATATAAATGGCCAATAAATATTTTAAAATCATTGTTAAACATTTAAAAGTCAACCATAGTAATAATCAATGACTGCAAATAAAGATAAGGCAATACCATTTTTATCATTTTTTGTCGATCAAATTGACAAATATTTTCAGTGAGAAGCAGTATGGACATTTTTCATTTTAGCAAGCAGTAATAAAAATCGGTGCAACATCTGTGAAGGACAACTTGACAATATAGATCAGTGTCATTCATTTTAAATCAACAATTCTACTTCATGGAATTAATCCAAAGAAAATAATTATGGCTATGGATAAAAACGTAGGAGAAGAGACTCCAATTCAGGGGTGTTTGTAATAGTAAAAATTAAAACGTATCTAGATCTTCAATCATAGGAATTGGGTACATAAAATATGATACAGATATGAAGCGGAAAGCTCTATTGTCATTAATGTCTGTAATGGTTCAGAACTATGTTCATGTGATTTTGTTAAGTGTAAAAATCATGTTATTGAAGTATTATTTGTTCAAACATAAATACATGCAATATAGTTACCAATAAAAATACTAAATGGCATATATTAAATAAATAACATTTATTCATTAACTCCTTAAATAATGCAATTATAGCTTTGTTTATGATCTACCATCTTGCTAGTCAACATTCTCTAAAGTTCTTATAGAGAACAAGTAAGAAGAAGAGTTATTTTTTAAAGAGTGAAAAGAAAGAACTTTCTCAGTACTAACTCTTGTCGCTCCAACTGTGCTCAATTGTTCCTTCACTCAATCTAGGTTTGTTGTACCCTATTTCCTCACTGATGGAACATGGGGGGAAGCCATATCTCTGCCATTTCTACCTGCTGACCCCGCCAAGCACCCCAGGGTGGAGACTTACTGGCAGCTGACCACTGAGCGTACAAAGTCTTTATCACTCAAGTTGCTATACTTAGCGATTCAGGTCACCTCACAACTGTTCTAGCTCTACCAGCCCTTCTCACTTTATTCTCTGCCAAAAACTAAAGCTCAGTCACCATGAAGCCCTTACCCCTATCTTCTCCGTCAGTGGTCCCCTTTTAGAAATATCCTACCATCAAAGACTCTCTCATCTAGTCTGACTTCACTCCAACAGATGCTTCATCCACTGGGGACAATTCTTCCAACACCTTAGGCTCCCATTTCTAGAGCAAGGCTGTATTACTTCTTAACTAGACCCATTTGGGATTCTCAAGTTATAATGTCCTTTCCCCCTTTGGTAAATTTGTCTTAAATATTAGAACTTATTAAACAGTCTTGAAAGATAGACAATAATTGCTACCTTATTGAAGATTATTCCCTCTCCAAATGAAGACATAATTTAAAATCTCTATCCTAAAGTTTAAAAAACAACTGAAGATCTTAGAAATCAGTAGGATTGAACATTGAGCAAAGAAATGAAGAGATTTTAATCATTACCTTCTGGGATCTTATCATTTCAGAAAAATCATACTTGTGTAGTGTGACTGTACAATTTCTGAATTCATGCAACAAGACTGCTAATGATTTGAGTGCCTACAAATGACACAGGCACCCCATTCACCCACATCTTGGGGTGCAAATAGGTGCAGGCATGCACAGTACTTGAGCAGCTGATGGCTCATTCAGGAATCTAAACATGTCAGTAAGCACAACGATCCAACAGCTCAGAGCAACAAAGGGAATCCTCATAGGTCACCCCTAGGGGTGACTTAAGAAGGATGACTTTGAGCTACAGTCTGGTCATTCTGAGGGGGGGGGCACATTTAACCATGGGTGGGGGAATCTACAATAATGGGACAGTCCGTTCTCAGTTCAGATTCAGACAGGAAGAGTTTCAGGCTGACCAAGATGCTGGGAGGTTCTCCCTCCACAGAAACACCCAAAGAGATAAGACAGCTGAAGAGCTGATGTGAGCCCCTCAAAGCTATCACAGACAATAAGCACTAGCCAGTCTCATGAATAGCAGCCCAGGCAGCACCTCAGGCCTACACACCAGAAAGCATTCAGGCTGAGACCAAGACGAGCTTCCTGGAGGAAAAGGCAGGACCCCAGCCGGGAGTTCACATCAGACAGCATTGTTCACTTGCCACTCAGTCCAGGCGATCACTGGCCCCTCGGTAGGAAGGCAAAGGTGGTCATCACAATGGCCTCTGGGTGAGCAGCCTGTCTCTGTCCAGCACATTGGCCAAGGGACTCCATCTCTCAGCTATGAAGATGGGATTAGCATTTGAGCTTCCTCACAGGATAATGCAGAGTACATGGGATTCGAGGGACAGGTGCTTTCCAGAGAATCCAGAACACAGGGAGTGCTTAATATTTTTACTAAAAAGGCATCATTTTGATAAATTAGTAAACAGTATCAGAACACACCTCAGGCGGTGCAATCAAACCCATCAAATGGAATCAAATTAATTTCATCAGCTGCAGGAAGCCCTTTTTTCTCTTCCCTAAACTTCCCAATCTGGGAATCTTTCAGACATCAACAGAGAAATGGGAGTGAACAGATTTTATCTAAATGGCACAATCCTCACCCGGGGACCCACAACCCTGTCCTTGTCGAAGAGCCGGATACTGTCTCAACAAGGCTTAGTTCCATGTGGAATTCCGAACTGTAAATAAGTCTGCTCCTGTAGGCAGATGTCAGATATGAAGTTGTGCACCTGAAACTCAGACTCTTAGAAGCCAACGTTACCTCAGTTACCCCAGTCAGCCTAATACTGGTCCAAATGGTCAAGCTTGCAAGTGCTGAGAGAGGGCACGGTTGGAAAAGAGCATCCTCCCTGCCGTTACTCTTACTGGAGGCCATCTTGCTCTCTGCACAGTTACAACAGCAATAAAGAACCGGCTGTCTGGGGGCCCAGGATTGCATCAGATGTCTTCGGCTTTGTCTTAGCTACGGTATGTCTTTATTTCCGTCTCCTCCTCCTCCGACCAGTCATCCCTGCCAGAATTTCTTAAAGAAAAATGAAGGTAACAGGTTGATGAGCCTCGCCTTGATCAGCCACCATCTATTCCCTGCTGGTTCCTTCCACCTCAGCCGTCTATTGACTAATAAGCATCCTCTCCTGTCACGCCATGGCTGGCATGCACCACGGAGTTATTTGCAAGTTAATATATATTAAAATCACATATGCCCACACACATTATTTCTGTGTGCCGGGGGACCTCAAGAGATAATACATCCATCTTCATTTGTGACAGTGTATGCACCCATAGTTCATAAATGGTGATAAATGAATTGTCATACCATCCCAATGGTATAATACACTTATCCCCCATTCTTGCCATATTAATACATGTTCATTTCAGAGCTAGTCAGATCTTTAAAATGAGCGACCAGCATCTGCCTCCTATTGGTAAGCACGGAAGAATGCTAATTCCACCTCTCACACACCCAGAATCACCCTTAGTATGTAAATCAACCACAGGATAGAGGAGACAAAAAAAAAGGTAATAATAATAATTTCGACTCATTACGCCCTTCTGATAGGCCAAGAAAAATGGAGATGGAGAAGACTTCCTCTGTTCATATCTCAGTCACGCCACAGACTCCACCCTTGGCATCTGACCCTCTCTATCCCGCGGATCAGTGCAGCCAGGAGGGAGGAAGGAGCTGGGAGAATTATTCAGCTTGATGAATGTGCCTGTGAACTGGTTTTAAGCCAGTCTAATTGATGTGTTTATCACTTCAGCATCTGCCTTGTATTAAGTGATTATTCATTAATAATTGCCAGTCCTGCCTGGCTCTCTGCAGCCAACTCTCAGTTCTTCATGTCCCTTTGCAACTTAACCCTGTCCAGAGCTTTTTAACCACTGTTTGACCATTTCCCAGCCCTGCAGAGGGCACCCAGGGATGATCGGTGGATGGAGAGGTCATCTGAGGGTCACCAGCCCCAGGGGCAGGGAGGTCAGGGGTCCTGGCATCCATGCTGCTCTCACTGCCTCTTCCCCCCACCACTCTCCACCCCAGCTGCCTCCTCACCCCCATTCCTCGGCCTCCCTCCTCCATGCCTGTCTCCTGCCCCTCAACACTTTGCCTTGTTTGGCGATAAATGTATCTTTGGGAGGAAGGTAGGAAAGCAAACAACGAAGAAGAGCTGGCTGCATTGCCAGTGAGTCTTGTTGATTGGTCCCAAGGAAGACAGCCCTGTCCTAACTAGTGGTGGCCACATATTTCCGATCATACCCAACAGGTATAAAGAACAAACCACTAAACTCTATGCACAGAGCACCAGGCGCCCAGTTACACAAGTACCAAAAGGAGGTGAAAACAGGACTCTCAGGCCAGCTTGTTTCTTTCCGCAACAGCCCAGCTTTTGGACCTCACACCCCAGGGAGCTGCTTCAAGTCCAGCCAGATTCTGCAGGTCCCACTCGCCTGTTTGGGTGCCAACTGTAAACAGACCTTGGACACTGCACCCGGGGCTGCCTCTGCGGGGTGGGAGAGAGGCTACCTGATGCCCTGTTGGCCTGACGCTGGTCCTCCGAGTCAGGGTTCTGACCTCTGCCCGGATGGGAGCTGCACCGAGCTTAGAAAAGGGGCATCAAGCCCTCCGGAACCATTGCATTAAACATGAGCGCTTTCTGCTCCACATCACTAATGATCAGGGAAATGCAAATCCAAACCACACTGAGACACCATCTTACAGCAGGAAGAATGGCCCACGTCATGGTCCACGTCAAAAAAGGGTAACAGTAAGTGCTGGCGAGGATGTGGAGAGAAAGAGACACTCTTACACTACTGGTGGGAGTGCAAACTGGTCCAGCCACTATGGAAAGCTGTGTGGAGGACCCTCAGACTACTGAAGATGGAACTACCATTTGATCCGGCGATCCCACTTCTGGGAATCTACCCAAAGGTTACAAAAACTCTAATCCCAAAAGACACCTGTACCCGGATGTTTATCACAGCGCTATTTGCAACAGCCAGAATGTGGAAGCAACCCAAATACCCCAAAGGTGACGAATGATACAGAGCGCAGCAACGTGGATGGAGCTAGAAGGAATCACGTTAGCGGAAATAAGTCAGAAAGAAAGAGAAATAGTGGATGGTCTCACTTATATGAGGGAGACAGGGAAAACAAACAAATGAAGCACAAGAAAAATTTAAAGCTAATTTTTAGCAACATTGAAACATGGAGCATGGGGGGCGGGGGAAGGGCACAACAGACTAAGACGATGGCTCACAGGTGATATGGTGATGAGCGAGCCCCAGGGTAGACAACGACGTAAACTAAACTAAATAAAATAATAAATAATAGCCAAAATAATAAAGTTTGCAGTAACCGGTGATAAAAGAAGGCGAATAAAGAGAGTGTTTCCGCCCCTGCTGCTCTGTTTGGGGCTCACAGGTGTCTTGGAACACAGCCGGTCGGAAGCAACCAGAGCAGGGGAGGTGGCTCCGAGGGGTGCTCTCTGGGGCTGCGGGGAGAGGATGCTGCAGGGAAACGCGCAGCTGACAGCTTCGATGATTTATAATCTCTCATTCCCATAAAATGACTCTCGTTATTCTTGGGAGTTTAGACTCTGAAGCGCGCTGTAATGGGCCACTGGGCTAAAAATGAAGTGCAGATTTATTTCTATAATCACCAGCAGCCAAACCCTTCCCTGGGAAACAGAGAGCTTGGTTCTTAGAGCACTCGGATGCCTGCAGGAAGCTGCACAAGCATCTCCGGGCTCGGGGCTGGGTTGCTCTGGGAAATTCCAACTATGTGAGCTGCGAGGCTCCGTCGGGGTGCTGGGGAGCGTTGGAAGAACACACAAACGTGAGCTCTGCTTCCCTTTCCCACCCAGGGCTGAGGAAATTCTTGTGCCTACGAGCTGGCAGGTCACCAAGCAACCCTATGCCCATCCCACACGGAGTCGGGACCCCCGCTGGAGCACTAGTCAGGAAGCCCGCAAGCTCAGCCTGTGTCCGTTTAAATTCTGCCATGAAATGCCTTGCACACGGGGCACCCGAATAGCACGGGTGGCAGGCACGGTGCTTGCTTTGCGAGGCAGGGAGCTCTTGCAAATAATCCAATCGAGTTGTGTGGCCACAGATCTCAAGTTGTAAGGGGGGAATAAATGCAAAAAAGCAAAACAAATAACGAAATAAATAAGGACCAGGGAATTCTGAGCACGGCTCTGGACGGACGCACGAGGTTACACGGCCCTCCCCCCGAAAACGGTCCCCAACGGTCTCTGCCGCTCCCACTAGCGCCCCCTGGCGGGTGGCTCGGTACCTAGCGGATTTACCCATTGCTACATGACTCCAAGCATCTTTCTCCTCAAGGAACATTTCTGCACTGATGGTGGGAATGCAAACTGGTCCAGTCACTATGGAACGGTGTGTGGAGGACCCTGAAACTACTGAATATGGACCTCCCACTTGGTCGAGCAATCCCACTGCTAGGAATCTACCCAAAGGACACCAAAACACTCATTCTAAAGGACACCTGTAACTGAATCCTTATTGCAGCACTATTTACAATAGCCAGGACATGGAAACAACCCAAATGCCCCAAAACAGATGAATGGGTCAGAAAGCTATGGTCTATGCACACAATGGAATACTATTCATCAATCAAAAAAGACAAGCATGTCATTCGCAACAACATGGATGGAACTGGAAGGAATCATGCTGCTAGAAAATAGCCAGAAAGAAAAAGAGAAATATGGGGTGGTCTCACTTATATGAGGGATAGAGGGAAAGCAAACAAACCACAAGAAAAAGTTTAAACTGTCAGCTGAATTGAAGCACAGAGCATGGGAAGGGAGGGGTTGGGGGTGGAAGGGGCATAAAAGATTAAGATAATGCTTCATGGGTGATGAGTAGTAGGAGAACCCTGGTAGCAATGTAAAAAAAATTGGACCCACAAAATTTGAAAAATAAATTAATAATAAGGGGGGGGAGCCTTTTCACTTTCTCTGGTTTCCTCTTTAATGGGTCTCCCCAGCTCAACTTTGCACAAAGCCAAGGCCACTTCAGGCCTCTCTGGAACTCAAGCTGCCAGTCTCCACTTGTGGAATGACCATAATATACAGAACAGAATCCAAAAACCCAAATGATTCTGGGGGAGCATTTGTACCCCTCTTTATAGGAGATAACACTGAGGCCCAGTGGGGAGGGCTGAGGTGCTGAAGATCACCAGGCAGCAACTGCCAGAACTGGGAGTGAAGCCTGGTGCTTCAAGCTCAGCTGCAATGCTGCTGTGAAGCACTTTGAAGGCTGAAGGGCCTGAGGCGTAACGGCAGGAGAAAGGGTTTTCTTGGCTCTGAGTGGTCAAAGGTCTGAACAGGTCAGCAACTCTTTCCAACATCCTGAGCTCCAGCCCAGAACAAAGCAGACTGCCGATATTGCTGCAAAATGGCCTCTCCCCTCACTGGCCAATTAATTTTTTTAATGATTTATGATGATTCTCTACCAAAAAAAAAAAATGCTTTTCTTGCAAGAGAAATGAATATGCTGAACCTGAAGTATTTGCACTAATTACTAAAGGTCAACGCGAGGTTGGGCAGAGACATTAATCAGGAGGCCCGAGGGGGCGGGAACACACCAGACAAATAAAGTAAAGCTCTGATCAGAATATTGAGAAAGGTGCACTTTGTGGCTAACAGGTCTGTGAAGGGCACAAGGACATTCTCCTTTAAAGCTAGACCTGGGGTCAGTAACACCTGGAAAATAGCAGCCCTAATATCAAAATGCCTCAGTGATGCTGAGAGACCTTAAGAATTTTTAAGGTGAGTCCGTTAACAGGGCGGATAAGGCTCTGCCGTTTCTGTTTCTGCCCTCTGCTCTCTTTCCACTGGTTGCTTTGCTCCTATTCTATTATTCTAGTCTACAGAGGCCTTCTCTCCATCTTCCAGTCTTGCCAGCCTTCTAGAATGGCACAATGACAAGTGATGACAGCTTCATCACGGACTTTGAAGTAGTCTGTATTCAGGAGTACTTTCCCACTAGAGTACTGATGAGATCTTGAATTAATGCCTTCTCTCTTGAGCACTGCATATTCCAGTACTACCAAAACTATGCCTGATTTGCTCACCAAATTAGCTCGCCCTTTAGGACCTATCTGCTGATAGGCAACAGATAACCTATGCAATAAGTAGTTGTTGAATAAAATCCATATCCTTGCAAAACACTTGATACTGTCATTTTTTCAGACTCTAGCCTTTATACCAAACCATCAAGCCAGATTTTCCCAATTCTCTCACAGTAGATGTAGCATTTTAACCTGACAACAATCTTGCCAAGTAGATTATGCTTATCTGATCACATGCCAGACAGAATGATTGTGAATTCGGGGTCCTACTTTGTCATCTATTATTGTTTATCACATTATGGTTTTCGAGTTCGTTCTCAACAGATGGATGAACATTTACAAATAAAGCACATTCTTACATTTGGCATCATGTTCTTTGTTCCTCCAAATCTCTCCAACCCGTCTAAATTAGATTCAAAGTTAGCCTTCAAATACCTGCAAACCTGTTAGGAATTAAAATTCTGTTCTTCTGTAAATGGTTATTGAGAGCCTGAATACAGTCATGAAAATGGAGAAATTGCACTTAAATTGACATCAAAGAGCCCATCTCCTGCACCTGTTTCCACACGGTGCTTTGAAAAAAGCAGAGACGCAGAGCATTTAGCAAACCTTTGTTAATCCCGTGTGCCTTCAGCTCACTTTCCAACTCTGCCCTTGCGCTGAAGGTTCATAATCATACAGTTTGGCATTGCTGAGAGCTCCACAACCATGCACTAAGAGGAAATGGAGAGTTGATTCATTTAGTCCATTTTTCTCCTTTAAAAAAATCATTGTGGTTGCAACAAGAAGGTACTCGGTGCACCTGAATCATGCACTCGACCCATCTTCACTTTGGTGTGATCGCAAGTCTTAGCCTCCTCTCTCTCTGAGAGGAGACTAATGGATTATGTTTGGGAGGAACACACCTGGCCCTGTGAATAAACATGCTCATGTCCTTCTCACCTGTAGTCTTCACCCTATGGCCTCCCTCCCACAGCGGAGGGGAGTGAAGGAACTACCCCCTTTGCACCAGACCATCAAAACCAAACATGAAGCTTAAACTCTCTTGATACAACCACTAGCTCCAGATATGCGCTCTGTTAATAAAAAACCAACATATCTCAGTGCATGTTAGAAAGGGAAGTCCCATTTTTTGAAAAGTATTATGGTTGTAAGACCTAGGATCTTACCCAAAAAATGTAGACTCCTTGGAACATCTATGCAAGACTAAAGAACAGAGTAAATTCTACCTCTTAGGGAAGTATCAGCCCCTCTTGAGTTCTCTGACATGGTTCTTTTAGTAATTGGCCAAGAAGTGTGAAAAGGCAATGGAATTTCCCCATGTGCCCAGCACTCAGCAGACAGGAGATGGCTCAACCTCACTCAGCCCTAGTACTACCTGCTGGCTTGGAGAAACGACTGCAAATCTATTGTTTTCAGCCTAACATCTACTTCAGGACAAATCCCCTCATGACTCAGGTGGTCCTAGAGCAAGACTGTAGAGATGTCTCCATCCCTTTCATGAAACATGGTGCAAAGAACTGCCTCCTTCCCCAACTCTGTGACTCTTACATGGAACATGGAAACATTGATGGTACCTACAGGGCTGTGTGAGCATGAGGATTAGACCTCATAATGCACATAAAGACCCAGGAATGTGCCTGGATTATCGAAGGTTCTTGACAAATGTTAGTCACCTTTATGATGATGATGATGACAATGATGATGATGATGATGATGATGATGATGATGATGATGATGATGATGATGATGATGATGATGATGATGGTGGTGGTGGTGGTGGTGGTGGTGGTGGTGGTGGTGGTGGTGGTGATGATGATGATGAAGATGATGGTGATGGTGATGGTGATGATGCTGATGGTGGTGGTGATGATGATGATGATAACTGGTAATGATGATGGTGATGGTGTGGTGGTGGTGATGGTGATGGTGGTGACAGTGATGCAGCTTATATTCAGGTCTTTTCCCCTCACTTGCCTGTTGAATTCCTAATTTTTCAAGAATTCTCTTCAAAGAATGCTTCCTCTTAGGGGTGTTCTCTACTTCAATGAGCTAGTTCCTCCCATCTCTGAAATCCCCAGCACCTCCACCTTCCCCAGGCCATGCTCTTATGTAACTTGCCATATGCTTTGCAGCCTTGTCTCCTCACTGGGTTGGATCTGGCTTCAGAACTAGGCTCATTATGGCTCTAAATAAATACAGGTGTCCCTGCTTTAGAAGGCTCATATATGACACCATTCCACCTTTACAGAAGGCCTGCATGAGTGCCTGTTTTGCTAACTGAAGGACATCCCAAGAGCTTTTGCACTTTCGCAACAGAAGACCGAAAGTGAAAATGCCATCAGCGTGCACTTCGCCACAGCAGTTTCAGAGGTCCCCCACCATGCCCCAGGCAGCAAGAGTGGCCCTGCCAAGCCAGTGTCACCAGACCGACTCTACACAGGCTGTGGATATGTCAGGGAATTTTATTTTACTCTGTTATGCTATTTAGGTTTTCATGTTCATCTGATACCTTTTGGTGGGCTCCTTTTAGGGCCTGGGTATGTTCAAAATGTCTCCACATACGTTAATAGTAGCTGTTTCTTTGCTTAACACTGTTCTGCTTAAGAAAAGTCTGGAACGGTGTTTCCAGAGACAAGGCAAGTACTGTACTGCTGTTTATTCACCTGTTCCCCAGGTCCGGACCCACAGGCCCTCAGGAAATGTCTGGGGAACAGCAAGGGAACAGAAAGCATGGGTGTGCTGACGAGCATGCCACAGGAGGTGGGCAAATTGAAAGGTCTGGCCTGTGGAGCCAAATTGTGTCCACACCCTGACAGGGCAGAGTCTGATGAAAGGTCTCGGTGTGTAGCTGGCAGAGTACAGGCTGTAGCCACGGCTATGTATGAACTTAGTCGAATCAGACTCTGTAAACTTCCATTTTCTCCTCTCTCCTGCAGCAATGCCTATGTATTTGCCGTGCCAGGGCCATAATACACAGAATGGTTAGCACCACGACGTCTGGCACCTGTTACATTCTCCATGGAAAGGGTCATTTTAAGGTGGGGATCACCACACAGGGAGCGCAAGGTAGGGCAGGAGCAGAGGGGGAGCCACACAGAAACACCGGCATGACAGGGCATCGGTGCCAGCTGAAAGAAGCCAGCTCACCTTCCACATGTGTCAGGGTTGCAGCGGGCTGCCACACCCTGCAGAGAGGCAAGGCTCCTGGGGACCATGACATCCCCCAGCGCCCCACAGCTCACTGCATTTCTCTCTTTTTTTAATAATCAAATAATTGATTTATAAGTAAATTTCACATCTTTGCAATCCCCGGGATTCACCCCCCATCCTCCCTGACTGTTCCCACTCTCTCCAGCCCCACCACCCTGAGTTGTGTACTTCACTTTGGTGGTTGGCTTGTTTTGACTTTTCTTCGTGGCTTTTTGTTTATCTTCCCCATGTCCCATATAACAGTGAAACCATTTGGTGTCTGTCTTTTTCTCTTTGACTTGTTTCTGCTCATATGATTTCTTCTAGGTAGATCCATGTCACCATAAGTTCACCTAATTTTTCATTTTTCATTGACGAGTAATACTCCATTGTGTAGCTAGACCACATCTTTTTCATCCATTCACCTGTTTTGGGACATTTGGGTTGTTTCCAGGTCCTTGCAACTATAAAGAGTGCTGCAGTAAACATCCGGGCACAGGTGTTCCTTTGTGGGCTACATCAAACTAAAAGTTTCTGTACAGCAAAAGAGACAACAGAAGAAACTAAAAAAGTCCATCGGAATGGGAAAAAAATTTGCCCTCCACAAAAGTGATAAGGGTTTAATAACAAAGATCCACACAGAACTCACATAATTAAACAAAAACAAAACAAGAAGCCTAATCAGAAAATGGGGAGAACTAAAAAGACACTTCTCCAAAGAAGAACTACGAATGGCCAACAGGCACATGAAAAATTGCCATCGTCACCAGCAATCAGGGAAACGCAAATCAAAACCACAATGAGATACCACCTCACACCACGGCAGGAACGGCCCACATCCAAAGAACAGGCAACAACAAGTGCTGGCGAGGATGTGGAGAGAAAGGAACACTCTTACACTGCTGGTGGGAATGCAAACTGGTCCAGCCATGAGGGAAAGCTGTGTGGAGGCCCCTCAGACTAATGAACATGGAACCACCATTTCTCTTTTATTCTCAATGTCAAAGTGCCCGCGTGGGTCTGCAGGGTAAACAAAGCATCAGGGCTCTTCAAGCCCTCCCGCCATCAGCCTCTAGGACTACCATCAGCCCCGGGACTGGACATGCCTGGACCAGAGGGTGTGTGCACGTGTGAGGGGCAGCCTGAGCCTGGGAGGAGAGGCTGAAGGCGCAGCTTCACCTGGAAGGTGAAAACAGAGCCCAGGGGTGCCTGAGGGGGAGGGGGAGGGGATTTATGAGGTGTCCTCTCCCCACCTCCGCCCCCGCCCCCAGTCAAAACATCTACGTTCCCATGGGTCGTCAATGGGCCATTTTCAAGGACTGTGTCTGGGTCATCAATGGGCCACTTCCAAGGACTGTGTCTGGGTCATCAAAGGGCCATTTCCAAGGACTGTGTGTCTGTGTTTCCTCAACGTTCTCCAAGAGACAAAACCCAAACCCACCTTTTCATCATGACCTGTGCAGATGCCCCCCGCGGACGCCCTTCCTCCCAGCCAAGCCTGCCTGTGCCTTTGCGAAAACTCAGTCTGCAGTCTGGGAAAGTGATATTTATTTGAAGGCGCTTATGGCCCAAAGTGAACCATAAATCCACTGGCTGTTGAGACTTCGAGGCAGGGAGAAAAGCAGCCATTATGAGTCTGGAAGTTCCGCTGAGATAGGAAATCTTCGTCTTTCAAAGCATTTAAGTCAGAACAAGTTCGCCCAGCCTGAAGAACGTTCTACGGTGGGGAATGAAACCTCTGGAACCGCCAAAGCTTAGTGATGCGTTTGCTTGGCTTCTCTCTGCCAACCTTCTCCCCCCCCCCCCGCGCCCCCAAAGCCTCAGTGAAGCACACAGGACAAGTAGAGAAAGATCATAATGAATGTCATGTGTCTGGCAGCTCCGTTGTCTCTACCAAGGAGATTTCCTTCCTCTCTTCATCACTCATCCCCTTCCTGTGTTTTGTTTCATTGTCCAGGAAGCTCATTGTTCTCTCAAAACAAAAAATGAACATAGATGCCCCCCCATCTCCTGACATTCATTTATTGCCATCAGTTCCCTTTTCTCCCTCGGTTCTTGATCTTCTTCCCCTTGGGGAGCTCAGGAGACGGGGGGGGGGCTTCGTAGCCCTGTCCTAACCTCCCTTCTCCTGCCCAACCGGACACCTCCCCCCAGCACCCGCTCCCCACATGGCACGCGTGGGAGGGACACTCTCCAGATGGTGCCCGGCCAGCCAGCGTGCCAGGCGCGCCTCCCCTCAGCTGGTGTGTGCCAAGGAGCTGCTAGCATCTTCATATAGACCTGAACAGCCTCGCTTCGCCTGGCAGCTGCAGTCCAGCTTCTCTCCATCCCACCAGGCTTCCAAATCCGAAGACCTGGGCGTGATGCGGACATTGTGGTGCCCACACGCGCGAGGTCGAGTGCAGGGCGAGCACATGGGGACCCTGTGCAGCGAACTGGGTTCTCCTGGTCACTGCAGCTGGGCCGCCTGGGTGCACGCCTGTGACCTGAGAGACACTTAATGTGTCCCTGGTCAGAGCCCGACGCGGGGCCCCGCATCCTGGCGGCCTCTGGGAGCTGCTGACAATGCAGCCTTCTGGTCCCTGAGCTGCTCAAGCTGCAGCCCCATTTTTACAAGAGCTCCTGGTGGCTGCAGCACGGGGCAGGGGGGCTTGAGAAGTCCTGGTCACCCCAGCGCTGCGAGGCCCCCAGGGTCAGGGCTGGGGGAGGAGGGGCTGCTTGGTGGAGCCTGTGCCTCCAGGTGGTTGTGCCTCGGGGTGCCGCCCGCCCCCCCCCCTCCGTTCTCCCCCCTTCCTCATCCCTCTCAGCTGCCGGCTGCAGCAGGCCGGGTTCCTGGTGCCGGTGCCACAGATGATGCTGGCGCTTGGCTGGCCTGGTCCCCGTGCCCCCATGTGAGCTGTTATCGCGGCGACCGATGTGTTGACATTCACGCTGCCTTTCCCAGAGAGGAGAGGAGACATTTCAGGAAGGCCTGGCCTAATCCTCCTTGAGCCTCGCAGCGTGGGGAGGGGGCCTGCGTTTGACAGGCCTCCAGCTTGATTCATCTCACCTAGATGCTGTTCTCTCCCCTCCTTGAGTTGAAGGAAAGCAAACAGCTAGAGACCCACTGTCCCTGGGATACTGTGAGTGTGTGTGTGTGTGCATGTGTTTGCTTGTGGGTGTATGTGTGAGCATGTGTGTGCATGCGTGTGCATGTGAATGTGTGTGAGCGTGTGTGTGCGTGCAGTTTCTGAGCTTACAGAGGTTTCTAGCTGGAAGTAACCAAGGTTCTTCATAGGGTTTTGTGGGACTCGACAACAAACACAAGTCCGGCTACTCATTCTGCACCCCCAAAAGCCCTGGCTGCAATCCAGACTGTGAACCCTCCACACCCAAAAGGTGTGAACCCTCCACACCCAAATCTCCTTGGCTGCAAAGGCTGAAGACCACGCGGAATAAATGCACCCGAGCTGTCTCAGGCCCACGCTGAAGACACAAACCCAGACCACACCACTTGCCTTGAGCCTGGCCTGCTGAAGCTTCTCCAAAGTCAGGTCCACGCATCTTTGTCCCTCTTTTTCTCTGAGGTGCCCGCACACCCAAGCAGTGCCCCGCATAAGGCCAGGCGCTTGGAATCATGGCCTAATCCTTTCTTTCCTCTCAGGCTGATGGGAACGTGCCAGGCATCTTCTGAGCGATGCAAACAGCATGTACTTTCCCAGTCATCAAGGGTTGGTCTGTGGTTTTGTTCCTCTGAATAACCTGACACAGCCGCAGGGGTCACTGCTCATCTTCCTGACACTCCAAGCCTGGCCCTGTGAGGAGAGCGGGTCTGGAAGCCTCCGAAGGGATCACATCTCCTGTTGAGATGTTGTTGGGCATTGCTCTTCCTCCCAGGGCACTTGTAAGGGATGTCAGCTTGCGTGTGGCTGACAGGTGGTGTCAGGTGTGGAGCTTTCAAAACGCCTCCAAGAACAAAAGGGAAGCGATGGTTCCCTTCCTCGCACCTCCACAAGCCCAGACGCATGTCCCATGTGTCTCCTGGAAGTGCAGGAACAAGGTAGAAACGGGCAGTGGAGGAACAGAACCAACCTCTCGTAGTGGCCCCACCATTTGCTGCTCATGGAATAAAGCAGCTGCCAAAAGGCTAAGAAAAAGCTAAAGCTATGAATGAACAGAATGGAACAGAATGGAAGCAGCGGGCCAGGGTGGGGTGGGTAGGGCACCATCAAGGGCAGGATGAGCACTAGGCAGCAGAATGATGATTCTCGGGTGACACGGTGGTGGGAGAACTTTGGAACGTACAATGGCATGAGGAAATATATATATGATCAATTAAAAACTTTTAATAAGCAATAAAGCATGTGCCCTCGGAAAGCCCGTGGGTCAGCCTCTGTGTGAGAGCATGGAAGCCCCCCCCCCAGTTCACCACTAAGTTGCATGCCATTTGGAGACTGTAGGACCCCCTTGCTGCTCCAAGGAAGCCCAGCCTTATGACCAGGGTGATGTAAGCCCCTTCTCTGCGGACCACGGGGAGAGACGTTGTCTTGGAAATGAACCTCTTTATCTAAGACTCGGTCTTAACCCAGTTAGTTCAGGAAATAGTCCACGAGGTCATGTCCCAAACATGGATGGCATCACTGTGCTCCCAGACTCCACAGGGAGAGACAACTTAGATGCTGGCCATTATGCAGGGAGCCGGGGAGGAAATTGCAACCAGAATGTTTTAAGATCCTTAGAAGGATTTCATCAATAGCAGAGAGTGACTTGCTTCACGAAGATGAACTCAAATGGAAAATAAGGTCAGTTTCGGTGAACCCCCCCCTCCATGCATGCTTCTGGAACAGTCTAAAAATGGAATCTCCTCGCACAGTGCACACTCTAACACCATTCCTTGCATCTGAGGAAGAAAATAAGAAAACCTAAGAGCAGACATCATTCCAGTCCTAATTCTGCCCATGTTGATCAGATTGGATGCCGAACAAGAAATGGCTGTTCGATTCCATGCAGCAAGTGTTCGTTGTCCCTGCTGAATGCTTGGGGACCCCACAGAGCACACCAAAGCATGTCATTCAGTTTACTACATGGACAGGCTGGATTTTCCTCACCCCAGAGGTCAACCTCCTTGAAGGCATCAGCCTCAATTAGCCAAAAGTAACCAAGGAACACTTTATATGTCTACAGAAATCTAATAAAGATTTATCCAAAGAGACCCATTCATAAGACACAGCGAAACCAGTAGAAACCTGCTTTACCTGTCAGAGTTGATCCAGAGACATCCTAGTTGTGTGTGTGTGTGTGTGTGTGTGTGTGTGTGTGTGTGTATTCGTATGCCTTATACCCATGCTCAGGGCATTCTCCCTCTTCAACCCTTCTGTGTCTCTCAAACTCATCCTACACAAGATATTTTTCTCTGTCTCCTCCCCACTTTTCTCTCCTAACTAGCCCTCAGATGTTTCCAGTGTAAACCTAGTTTGCCTTTTCCAACTTCTCCAGATCTCCTTACCACCCACTATCAGTAAGTGACTGACCTGAGATGTAAAGCAGGGATTCAGGTTGTTTCTCAGGAAGTTGAGGAGGGAAAAGTTATGACTCTTTAAATGATAACCTTTTCCAGAAGAAGAGCTATTTAGAAAATGGAATATTTATTTTATGAACTCAACACTACTCTTTATGAACCCTACTGATAGGAAGAAATGACCCCTGCCCTCAAGAAGCTTACCATCTACAAGGGTAGGTTATGCCCAATAACTGAATAATTACTACTGTGATGAGTCCTGTAGCCACCAGCATGATCTAACTCTAACCCAGATGACCTTAATATGTACACTAAAGCGGTCAAATCTCATTCCATATACTGCTTAGTGCAGGATGTCCCTCAAGATAGCCACAAATCTCCCAAGGAGAGGAAGAGGGGGGGTGAGGTGTATTTTCCTGCTGCTGCTGAAATCCCTCTCATTTCCCATCTCTGCTGAATTTTTGTTCTCTCTCTGTGCCTCGAGGTTAATTCTTTATCTCCCTGATTCCCTACTCAAGTTACAAGGGAACAAAGACTGTGATGTTAGCAAAACTTTCGCTAAAGTTTTCTAGGTCACTGCCAAGAGTTACATTCCTCCATGATACAGCAAATAAGTTAAAACTACATACTAATCATCTCATTTTAAAAGCTCTCTCATCCACCATGATACAGGGGGTTTCTCATTGTTTTCTCTACTCAACCATCAAGTATTTGCTATCACATACATACATACCCATACACACACACACACACACACACACACACGCACTCATCACACACACGACACTCTCCAAGTAACTGCAACCCCTCCTCACTCTTACGTATTGAAATTCAGCTTCTTCCAACTGTTCTATCCAAAGTCAGCTCCGGGCTCAACTTAGGCAACCAAACCCATCAGCTACTCACATCAGTGAAAGCTGGTTCTATGTTTAAAGTCAACACGAACAGCAAATGTATAGCCTTCCCTCCAATTGCAGCTACTTGCCTTCATTAAGTGATCCAAAAATTATGCCAACACTGAAAGATGTGAACATGGCCC